>VMBQ01008069.1:0-41156 GCA_007657795.1 Dreissena rostriformis
TGATGAGTATCTAGAAAATCCCCTTAACAAGTCCCAGTGGAGATCCAAAATTCATAGAACTGTAGTCAGTTACTGGAAACATTATATTGACAAGATTGCCTCCACCTATTCCACCCTAAAATTCATGAACAATGAATACTCCCCTGGCAAGCTTCATCCGGTACTACAAGTTGGATGTCTCTCTGCAGTTAAAGTTACCAGATTACCAGTGAGGTTTAGGCTACTTACTGGCACATACATACTCCAGGTGAACAGGAGCCGGTTTAACCAATACTCCATTGATCAAGTGTGCCCGAACTGTAAAGAGGCTGACGAAACAGTCGAACACTTCCTGCTACAGTGTCCTGCGCTGAAACATGTGAGAGATCCAGTTTTGTGTGAAATATGGAATATCCTGGACTCTATCGGTGTAACTAGAAACATATACTCCCCTACACTACTAGCCCAGGCTCTTATTGACTGGTCAACTATTGTTCCAAGCCAAGCCCAATTTAGAGAGAAGCTGAGTGCATTGGAATTTCATGTGAGAAGATTGTTCTTCCATCTACACACTAAGCGATATAAACTCTATAAGCAACTGTCTGCAAACTAAGGACTTCTTGGTTAATAACGTGTGGTCTAGACATTTTCCCTTATCTTTTAATGCGTTATATTAACTTTTGTGTGTATATACGTACCTTGTGATGTCCTATGTTGTGAAAAACTGTGTACATAGTTCATACTCTTGGTGAAGGA
Source organism: Dreissena rostriformis (assembly GCA_007657795.1). Classification (NCBI taxonomy): domain Eukaryota; kingdom Metazoa; phylum Mollusca; class Bivalvia; order Myida; family Dreissenidae; genus Dreissena; species Dreissena rostriformis. The sequence continues at coordinate 736 of VMBQ01008069.1, forward strand.
TTGGATTCATATTCCCAGCTACTGCTGAGGTTCGCCATTTCTGGCGGTGAAGAATAAACAGAACAGAACAGATGGCGGTTGTTTTTATGTCAGATGTTGAATAACGCGCGTGAAATGTAACGCGTATTTTGATTGGTTGTTATTTTTAGCAGAGCCTTGATTGGCTATAACATTTGTCGGAACAATTAAATCTTCCTAAGAAAGAATTAGAAATTCATAGGAAGAATTAAGATGTCGCGGCTAAAAGGGTCAAAAGTCACGAATTCTTCATTAGGAACAATTTATAGCTTCCTTAGGAAGATTTAATTGTTCCTAATGAAGATATAAATCTTCCTAAGGAAAATTTAATTCTTCCTTAGGAAGATTTATATATTCCTAAGGAAGAATTCGTGACTTTAGATCCTCATGGTACGTCATAGTATAGTGCACAAAATAGTAAAGGACCCGCGTTTCCCCGATCGTAAAATGATATACATCTAGTACCCCATCATTGGTCTCTTACTGATCGTGCGCGCTTGGTTTAAATAAATATATAATTCTACAATAAAGAATGTTATACCATATGCTTCGTGTAATAACCTGAAATTAAAACATTTGCTTATAATACATTACTGGGTAGACAATAAATTATGTGATATCATGATGGTTGTATGTTTTACTCTATGTTTTACTGCCGAATCGATGTAAGCTGTATTTATTTCCTTGCATATAATGTTGCACTTTTTGTCAAAATTTCTGTCTGTAGGCAACAACTAAATATAATTGATATGTAATTGACTTCTAATACATAGAGTGCTTGAATGGTTCAGCAACGGATCTTCTTTTTTGTAGTTCCTTTACATAAGTTCTTTATTTATTGATGTTGCATATCTAAATGATTACTTTTGTTGTTGTTGTTGTTGTTGTTCTGTCTTTATTTTGTGATGCTATTTTCCTTTTTCTTTTTTTTAATAACCATTACGAAATATTGCTGATAAATAACTGACGTTAATGCAATTTTATTAACCTTTATGCATAATGTCGTCGTTGTCTTTGAATCTTAACTTTGACCCCTTTTTGTAACCACAAAGTCTTGTAGTATTTTCACCGGGTTATTGCTTATATGGGACGTCTAGTTTTTCCCAGTTTTTTGTTACTACCTTCACATTCGTTAACTGTAAAATGATATCCTTCTATAATCGCTTTTAACAGCTGAGTAGCCGATTAAACTCCAAAGATCATCTTTCCCACTAACCCATTTCTTATAGTTTTTCTCTGACGGATTTCCCAATGTTTCATGAAACTGTGTAATTACACAATATATGTATATGTATATGCTCACCTGTTGTCACGATACATGTAGGTTCATTGTATTATGTGACCTGTGAAACATAATAAAGATTTGTTCTGTTCTGTTCTGTTCTTTAACGAAGCGTTTAGTCGAATCATCCATCAATGATTTTCCATGAAGTCATTCNTACGGGCATAACTAGTATTGAAATACCATTTAGTTTGAATATGATGCGATTAGGATTTTTGGAATTTGTTAAGTTATAACCGACTTCAAAAATGGTTTTCTACATGTAAAAATTGTTTTGTGTAAATGGCTGTGTAAAAGCAATGTTTTCGAATGTTGCTGATGTATTGCGTCAAGTAAACTTAAAAAAAAAATAGGTTTGCTTTCATTGTCCGCGAAGACGATGGATATTACAAAAATCTTACCTTCTTTGCTTCTGGTTTTAATTTGACGTCCTGTTAGTTTTGATTTGTTTTCCAAATATAATACAGCCTACTACATGCATTATACCTAAAATGAAGATGTTATATCACTCAAATCGCCACATCTTATATCTCGTTATCACTCTATCGACGTGCTTTATTATGCCGCGAATGTATATTACGTAGCCATGGCTCCCTACAGACTCAGGAATTTAAATGTCTATATACAGACCAGAAACCGACGCTCAAATCAACGGCTGCTTCTATAGTCAGCAACTTCTTGAAACGGACCCGTCGCCAGAAAAGACAGACGACCGGTAAGCTCCGCGATTTGCTGGTCATAGTGGACGCGTCCGGAAGTATTACATCCGGGGGTTTCACCATCGCCAAGACGCAGCTGTCGCGACTCCTTGGCATGCTTTGTCCGGTACCCGACCCATTCAATGTAAGCCTTACATGTACACTTGGACACTTTTCTAACGCAACACTTTTCAAACTTGAATATCTCAGTTTTTAGTTAAGATTTTGATTTTAAATTTTACATGTGATCATACGACTACATTCTGAGCAAGCTTTCGATAAAATCATTCATCCGTGACGATCGGACCCTTGAGCACGTGGGGTATGTATGGTTTCATTGTTTTGCACGTGGAAATGATGAAACGCGTTATTATTCTAAATTTATTTCAATTTCATTATTTTAGGTGGGTTCTTACACCAGGAAAACATAAAATTAATTTTAAAAAATGCATGGCTCGTATGAATATTCAGGAGCGCAACAGCGCATTTTGGCAACTTGCAAATGGTCTTGTTGAAGCTCGTTAGATTTTCCCCTTGTGGACCCGGGTATGAAACCAGGCGAAGGCCAAAACATGTTTTCAACTGTTGATATAATTATTTTTGATGATTTAACAGCGTTTCAAGCAGTTTAGATTTGTAAACAAATTAATATTAAACTACATGTACTAGCTTTTCAAAATGTACGAAAAGCTTTGAACAAGCCTCTTAAACCCTATTAGGCATGTTATCAGAGTTAATGTCTTAGAATAAGATGTGTTATTAATCCACCGTTACCAAAAATCAATCGAAAATAAAAATGAGAGTATCTACCAAATCTTTTATTTAAAAACATTATTTGAAACAAAAAAACGCATGAATATAAATTAATAGCGATGGTTAAATTAGGATTAACATTAATTTCAGAGAAAATACCAAAGAGCCGCTCTGCTGCAGTACTCGTCAACCCCGAATGAGATCTTTGATTTTTACGACAAGCCGTCAACGTTCCTCGTGAAACAGGGGGTCATGTCAATGACATATATGGGAAACACCACGTGCACAGCAACCGCGTTCAACTACGCCTATAACAACATGTTTACAGCGGCTAAAGGTATTATGGCTGGATGCGTCTTTGTTTTCAATGGGATAAAACGTAATGGAAACAGNTCTAACGCAACACTTTTCAAACTTGAATATCTCAGTTTTTAGTTAAGATTTTGATTTAAAATTTTACATGTGATCAAACGACTACATTCTGAGCAAGCTTCCGATAAAATCATTCATCCGTGACGATCGGACCCTTGAGCACGTGGGGTTTGTACGGTTTCATCGTTTTGCACGTGGAAATGATGAAACGCGTTATTATTCTAAATTTATTTCAATTTCATTATTTAAGGTGGGTTCTTACACCAGGTAAACATAAAATTAATTTAAAAAAAATGCATGGCTCGTATGAATATTCAGGAGCGCAACAGCGCATTTTGGCAACTTGCAAATGGTCTTGTTGAAGCTCGTTAGATTTTCCCCTTGTGGTACGAAACCAGGCGAAGGCCAAAACATGTTTTGAACTGTTGATACAATTATTTTTGATGATTTTACAGCGTTTCAAGCAGTTTAGATTTGTAAACAAATTAATATTAAACTACATGTACTAGCTTTTCAAAATGTACGAAAAGCTTTGAACAAGCCTCTTAAACCCTATAAGGCATGTTATCAGAGTTAATGTCTTAGAATAAGATGTGTTATTAATCCACCGTTACCAAAAATCAATCGAAAATAAAAATGACAGTATCTACCAAATCTTTTATTTATAAACATTATTTGAAACATAAAAAAGCATGAATATAAATTAATAGCGATGGTTAAATAAGGATTAACGTGAATTTCAGAGAAAATACCAAAGAGCCGCTCTGCTGCAGTACTCGTCAACCCCGATGCAGATCTTTGATTTTGACGACAAGCCGTCAACGTTCCTCGTGAAACAGGGGGTCATGTCAATGCCATATATGGGAGGGAGCACGTGCACAGCAACCGCGTTCAACTACGCCTATAACAACATGTTTACAGCGGCTAGAGGTATTATGGCTGGATGCGTCTTTGTTTTCAATGGGATAAAACGTAATGGAAACAGTTTAAATATGATAATCCTTCAAAGTGATGATATAACGAGTTATCCACTCATTCTTTAGTAAAATATGTAATTGAACATTCTTATCATAAACAGAACCCAGTGCCAAGCTGTGATATAAGATCTTATCGCACTGATATTTCCAAGCTAAACATTAGCATTATAAACACACAGAGTAGCATTTCAATACTCAACACAAACTAGCAGAAATGTCCCCAGAAGATAAAATCTATAGGTCGTTGTCAGACTCTGAATGTAATATTGCATAGAGTTAAAGCTAGAAGATACCTGTCACCAATATTTACTTATATATCTGGAACACCCCCCCCCCTCCACACACCCCCACACACACATTAGATACGCAGTAAACATTGGTTTTGCTTTCTCTAAAACAGAGTCTCGTACGATGTATAACCGTACTTATAACAGAAATAACAGCCGCCGAATGATTTTTTTAATATGTTATATTACAAAATAGTGCCCGTTTTCGTCATTTTCGTTAACTTTACAGTGTTGCACAAATTGTAGTAGAATTACTCATTCATTAATTCATTTATTTATTATTCAAGCAATTGTGGAAGCAATCGCAGTTCATTAATTAAGTAAACAGTGAACGGTTACCAAGCTTTTTTCACATAAGCGACTGAATCCAAATATTTATCCCTAATTTAGGCATGCGCACTTCGAGTGATGTCAAACAGGAAGTGCTCATTATAACGGACGGACAGTCGAACTGCGGTGGAAGCGCAATAGCGGCAGCGGCAAATCTTCGAAACAAGGCGGATGTCTTCGGGTTAATGATTGGGGATCAAACTCAGGCTGGCAAGGATGAACTAACCGCATACGTGTCCTATCCGAAAAACACGCATCTGTTCACCATTGACGGATTTCAGGTTTTGGAAGATCTCGTAGATTTGATAGCAATCCAGCTGCAATCCACACCCTGCGCACCGTTTGACGTTGTTGGTTAATTCGCCGCGGAAAGTGGTTATGTCTAACGCACACGAGGTTTCAATTACTCGATGACTGTAAGAATATTAAACAAAATACGTATACGGCTAACATGTACTTCCATTTTCTATTCCTTATTGTTTTGAACTTTGAATGCAGCATGTATACGTTCGATGCGAGTTTTATTAAATAGAAAAAAAATTAATCTTTTATACAATTGTTTCGTTGTTGTTTTCCTATACTTTTTCTCCAACACATTTTATATCAAGACTGCACCCAAAAAATATAAACTGTAATGCAATCAGGGATGAAACAGATGCATATTCAAAACCTCGAATGTTTTCTATATAATAATAACCATTAATTAAAAGAAAACTTGTTGGCTTTGATAGAGTTTTGATTTGACATACCAATAAACTATTTTCTCTTGCCACTCGTAAATAAAAACCCAAACCATTCGAAGTCAAACAATATCATCTATGCATTTCAAGGACAACCTTGCTCTTTATATTATGTGTGTTTACTGTGTCTCGTTATATATGATAATTATTTCATTCTCTTTTTGTCCAAATACAATAATGGTTTGAGAATTCATTTGAATCTCTTTACAGCAGAATATCGTATACGCCATTGACCATTTCGTACGGAACGAAGACAACTATCTTGGTCTAAAGCTTTAACCACACGTCAGAAACAATTACCCTTTAGAGGAAACTTATAAGTTCAATACAACTTACGATCAGTTTAATACAAGATTATAAATATAAATTATGAGTTTGCGACAATCTGTTTTACAAATGTATTTAATATTAACTCTTATGTGCAACCTGGATACACAAACATGAAATATTCAAATTGAGGGTAAAGTGTTGATACTTATTTGTCGGAATCAGGGTATGCCAGTTTATAATTGTAAGAGCTATCACTGACTGTGATTAATACTCCCACATAGCGATTCGACACAAATGTAGATCTGCCTTCATGTTCAGTGCTTTATTTTGACTTTTCGTTTATAAGTTTGAGCTTCAATGTACATTGGTGTACATGTGAACGATTTTTTAGAGCTGATAAGCCATATTTTTTCAACAAAGTCATTTACTCTTGACCTCAAACTTATATTATAAGCTTACCTGGTAGCCACGTGGTTCTAAAGTTCTTGAGCACAACTTGAGCACTACCCATCGACTCACATAGGCAAACATAAGTCCCAAGCTATTTCGAAATATTCCAAGGCATGTGTAAGTTACAATTCTGAAAATTGTCGACGGCGACAGACAAATTGACACTCCGACGGAATCAGATCAATGGTTAACATTCTTTAATGGGATCAAAAGGCTGTTTTCGTACGCACTGTCATAACAATGCTTAGATATCAGTTCAAATAGTATCTATGGAAGCTTCCAAAGTATTGCTCACGAAATGTTTCATTTTTTATAACGCTTTTCTTGCGTTTATTTACGTATGTCGGTACATAATGNAACGCAATAGCGGCAGCGGCAAATCTTCGAAACAAGGCGGATGTCTTCGGGTTAATGCTTGGGTATCAAACTCAGGCTGGCAAAGATGAACTAACCGCATACGTGTCCTATCCGACAAACACACATCTCTTCGCAATTGATGGATTTCACGTTTTGAAAGATCTCGTAGATGAGATTGAAATCCAGCTGCAATCCACACCCTGCGCACCGTTTGACATTGTTGGTTAATTCGCCGCGAAAAAGTGGTTATGTCTAACGCACACGAGGTTTCAATTACTCGATGACTGTAAGAATATTAAGCAAAATACGTATACGGATAACATGAACTTCCATTTTCTATTCCTTATTGTTTTGAACTTTGAATGCAGCAAGTATACGTTCGATGCGAGTTTTATTAAATAAAAAAATAATTAATCTTTAATACAATTGTTTCGTTGTTGTTTGCCAATACTTTTTTTCCCAACACATTTTATATCAAGACTGCACACAAATACATGTAAAATACGAAATATGACACACTTATGTAACGCAATCAGGGATGAAACAGATGCATATTCAAAACATCTAAAGTTGTCTATATAATAGACGTCAATTTCATGCCCAACTTTGAGGTTAGTAAAGTGGGAATATGTCTTTAAAGTGACAGTTCGCGGATACGTATATGGGCAGAATCGTAAGAAAACGTGTTTTTATTGAGAATATCACTGAAAATCCGGTTGAAATCAGTTGAAAACAAACAATATAGCGATTTTTATTTTGGGTCGAGTACGTAAAGTACGAAAACGACCAAATTAATATTTATGATTCGACACCAGATTTCAATCCTTAACAAACAAAAAATTCGGATTCGGGCGAATATAGCGGTGAGAAGGTAAGAACAAATATAAATACATCTGTTACAGATGGAAACTGAGTTTCAACGCTACGTTTTAGCTAAATCTATGTATTTATGTTTAGCGAAAGCGAAAGCGAAAGTAGTTTGCATACCTCGCGACGCTGCAATGATTTTCGCCTATTGCATGTATTTATGATCATTTACATATTATTTTATCGATTCAAAACCGATTTTGACCGGGTTTTCGATGTCAACCTCGATAAAAATATAGTTTAATGAATCTATGTAAAGTTTATTTCACGCTATACAATTTATATGCACAGCAACGATCTATTCCGCGAACTGTCACTTTAATTTTTCAAAATATATGTGAGAAACACTTTAACATTATACACATAATTTAAAACTAATGCATAATGATTTGCTTCAATAATATTTTTTATTTTATTTTTCAATTGAACTTATTAACAAAATCATCTGCATTTTAAGTTTCCTGTATATATTATACTCTTAAGGATAACAATATTCGTTTAGTTGATAAACACGAATAACAAGCTCTATTATATCTTTGTTTCGAGATTACACGATATAAAGTACAAGGAAAAAGATACTGAATGTCAACGAAAAAAATAAACGCGAAACGATTGATAAACCTGGAGTGTTTGTGTTGTTTTCGTTATATTTTGTAGCAGTAAATTGATATATATATATTTATATAAGAAAGGTAGTGATTCGAGGTCAGGTCGGGTCATAAATAAGAATTATTTCCTTATTATTTTTTTGTACTGGATATCTTTAGTTCCAATGTGCACATTTATCAATTTTAAGCGTTTAACAACAATTTTAAAAAAATCCAAATTCTGTGAACATGTCCCTTTCATAACAACCTCAGGAACATGTTTAAACAATGAAATGCATGTATAACATGACATTTCTTTTAATGAATTATGAAGTTAAAACTGTAAATTGTCCCGTCGTTATTCAATAGTTTGCGGCATTTCATCAAAGTTTTCTAATTACTGATATCACTCAAAAGGTACATAAGCTTTGCTAATGAAACATTGAATAAATACGAAGCGCAATGTGAGGTTTATGTGAAATTTGTTCGCCTCTTGTTTCTGAATGTTTTAAACACGTAACAACCTAAACCGTAAAAATGTTATGATATATTGATTTTTGATGATAAAATGTTGCAAATGATACATCAATTAGACAAAATCCACTTTAAACTCAGTCTTTATTTGATCGGGACTTACACTGGTAGGAGCTTAGATATTGATTGCAGTTCTGCCAAAGCTTTGTTTTACCATATCTTCAAGTAAACAACGTGTGTATTCAAGAGGAAAAGAGATAAAATGTGAACAAAAAGAGATACCGAACGGATAAATAAAACAATGCCATTGTTAATGGTATGGTTCTCTTTTTGTCTTGTTTGAATCCATCTTTACATTTACAGCTATGGACTCTGGTCAGTTTGGTAAAGGGTTGTGATACAAACCAGATTCAAATCAGACATATGTCTATTTGAGGAGGTTTTTAATAGCAAAGATCTCAATTCAATTGAATTCTCCACAATAATACAGCTTTTCGAATGCAACATTATCCTCATCAAATTGTCTTGCCACGTGTTTTAATAACCCGAAGTCTGAACAAGACAACCATAGCCGGTAATATAATTTATGAAATGCTGAATTGTATGTATTATTTCACCTAAAATAATGCACATAAATCCGCAATTTCATCCCGACACACGCCTTTCAAAGTTGGCTTTCTGTTTCATGACAACTATATCCTCGCCCACATAGCTGGATCTTGAGTGCTCTTCTATGGTTGCTGGTAATCCTTCTCACGCGTACATATTCGTCTGAGGCGTAGCCCGACGTAGAACACTAGTCTCTTCTTATTTGTATTCGGCTGGCATATATCATAGCAACATTAAGTCTAGATCTTTAGCCGATTAAATAACACGATTTTCACAGAGATTTCCCTTCCTTTATTGAGCGGTCGAATGCATGATTTCCGTTTGTAAGCAAGATTAATTAAATGACACTAAACTTTGTACTAAATAGGATCTGAAACAGAACGTGTTTAGCCAACAAGCCTGTCATTGAATGCTGCCCATGAGGTAAGATAATAAGGAACAAACAACTATGAATAATGGTGTATCGTCTTTCCTATATAACATTTCTAAATGGGGAAACCCGTCGCCCATTAGGTTTACCTTCAATCCAATGGAGTTCATTGAAAACTTATAGTAGGGCGTCAAAAAGGAAGTTAACAAACATAATTATACAAAGTTACAAAGAGATATATTCACCGACACCAGCACAATCTGAAACCACGGTCCAAACGTCACGGGTGGGACAATGGGACTAGGAGAAGCCCAGCTATATTCTGACATTTATATTTCTGACATCGAATATTAACGGATGTACAAACAAAAACTGCTTACCGATAAAGGAAATACTGTACAGATCGAATGCGGATTAAATAAGCCTAACGGAAACTTAGAAAACAAATGAAGAACTTCATTTAGAAAATTTACAGAAGTAATTCATCTAACATATCCATATTAATACTATAAACTATTTCACTCTTTTTATTATCGTGATCCTTACACTTTTCAGCCCTATATTGATTAAATTGTACGACTACACCCTAACACATGATAAGTTTACATAAACTTAGTGACTCGTAAGCCATTTATATGGCTGGGTAGTACAACTTAAGATATGAGTAGTTGGTTCCTAGGTTCATAGGTCCTTATTCATAAGTCGATTAAGGAATATGGAACAGATCCTTATTCCGATTCAGGGTGAACATATATAAGCTTTAAAACTATACAATTCATACAATTGTTAAGTAAATCAAAACAAAACAAAAATTAGTTTAATTCATGAAAAGACTCACGAAAAAGGAATAATGAAATAGTTCCCTATTCCTTACTAAACAAAACCGTTTACTGTTGCTTTGTAACTAAATTATCAATAGTACTCAATTGATATGAAAGATACATCTAATTGACAAGTTTTATTTCAAATAACTCGAATACGTTTACTTCATTTGTTACGATACATTGCATGTTTCTTCTTCGCGCTTCACTAGGATTTCTTCTTCAGACGGAACTGGAATTTTCTACTTCGTATACTAGCTTCATATCAAACAAATAGAGGAAATATATGTATAGGGTACTATTAGACCATTAAGTTACAAAGCAATTTAGCCTGTTTTCTTCATTGATTTTCCAAGTCCAAAAACGCGTGTTCACGTTCCTGCTGACAAACGGTACATTCGGCAACCTTTAACCTTGGAACTCAATTAGAGATGTTGTGAATTTGGCGATAAGTCGTTCGACGTCATCATTATTACTGTTTATTATTTAGATTTTACATTTGGACGTTATCAAAACGGTCGAATCTGAATTGCGCTACTTTCATATCAACAAACGATTTACATCTGAAATACAAGCGCCGACATTGGTTGCCGTGATTAGGCAAATAATATGATTTTACAAAACAACATTTCTTAACGCAATGCACATAAACTGTTTATAGAATTCTACTCGAAGATAATCAACGAATTAAAAGATGAAGATACATTTTCCCTTAGCGACAATCACGCCGTTCTTAAGAAACTGCACAGCAAGATTTCAATAGTACGTGTTTTTATCATCCCGGAAAAATATTTATTTCTTATTTTTATTCCTCCATCCACCCTTTATTAAAGGTATCAAACGAATGCTATCACGCAAATTTCAATACCTAGGTGTTTTTATTCGTTCCACAGAAGGACATAAAGTATTGCGACATTTGATCATAAAATATGATACTTTAGTAAACAGCTATATAAAGCATTATTTACGAAAACCCAGTCACAATAAGCAGCCATTGACGACCAGGAAGCTTCTATTGTCATACATTATGCTTACCATCGGTTTTAATTAGTCTGAATATCAAAATTGTAAAAGGAGCATCTCAAAACATCTGTGAAATTAAACTGGAAGACTGTTTTCGATTTATTTTGATGTTCTTGTACCTGCGTATCCAACTTTGTTCATAAAAATTTGCCTTGGTCAATTGCAATTGACATTACGATTGTTTAAATATGGTTTGAACGGGCTACAAATTGTTAATTCTAAGTTCATTGACACTATCCCCATCACTGTATTATCTTCCGTAACTGAGCCCGTGCACTCATGTAAAAACACTTTAAACCGTTTTCAGTTTGCAGGTTATTGTTTACGAAAGAAAATGTGTACCCTTTTTGTTTGATTTTGTCTTTACAAAAAAAAGCATGCTTCAATTATGGTTGTGTATGTATTTAAATGGAATTACGAAAACGATATTTTTAAATGTAGCACATTTGTTTCACGTCGTAGGGTAACATTGGTCATACTATTTAAGAGACAGAACCATGGACAAATTAAAAAAGAACAAGAGACCAACATAAACTCGTGCCTTCATATAAGCTATGTCGGTTCTCGAGATCTTATATACCCGCTATGTCTGAACACGAGATCCACAGACAGCGGAGTTGTTATACCAGCCATGTCTGAACACGAGAAGCTCATTCTTATTTATTCAGTGATAGTGTTTTTTACCATTCGCATTTTCTTCGCCTTCCGCCGTCAGAACTCAGTAAGTAGCCGTCGCTCTAGCGTTCTCAGTCCATGATTCGCAGTCTTCGCGTTTGTAAAGACTTCTAAACTTCGTACCGGCTACGAATGTAGATTCCGGAAGTCAGCCAAGTCTAAAAGACGGCTTGGAATCCATCACACAAAAACTGAACGAGTTGACAACGCTACCTGTAAGATTTCGAATGCACTTGTATGCTGAAATTATCGATATAAAAATGACTTTCTTCACGTTTGTCTCCAAGAGACTGACCGAGACGTGACGATATGTCTTTGGCTGGAAGACATGGACGATCCACATAGTACAATAATATTTTATCGCTTATAAGCCCTATTTTTAGGGCCACTTGCTCGCCGTTCATACTGAATGATTCTCTTCTGAAACACTTAGGAAGAACAGATATAAAATGTCGCCGTCTCTCCGGTCTGCTCAGGCCCTCATCCATTGCCAAGGGTACGAGTAGAAAAAAACATCTCCATTTACAGTAAAGGAAGAAGCTTTCAAAGGCCAACATATGCCTATTTACATGCGCTGCAATGAAGGCCGTCAACCTACAAGTTGTCACTAGCCTTTCCACAGAATCATGTTGTCAAGCGTTTATAGAAAGTTTAAGCAGGAAGTAATACTGTATAAATGGTTGTATTTACTATTCAATCATTATAAAAGAAATTATTTATTCCTGGTCTCTAACAGCGAACATGCCGGTCCATTTTCTTTTTTGAAAACGTCAAACTAAATTGTATGAGGTAAAAACTTCATACTAATGTTTTTGTTGTGTTCGTCTTTCGTTCACGCATTCTTCAACGATCTCCAGCTCGGGTTGGCTGAAATTTCAACCAATTAAGTTTCGTCTTTGCCAACTTCCCCATTGACTTACATTATAAAACACTCAGCGTTTCTTTAAAGTTTTGCATTGCGCAGATCAAATTTGAGCTTCGATATTAAGCTGAGAAAAGAGAGATCGTGTGTTCATTTTAGCTCATTTTAAAATGGAAACACACTTTGCGATATTTACTGTAATCGGGATTGTGACATGTTTTCTCGTAGGAACAAACGGTGTTCTATTCAAAAAGACCGATTGTTTGGTATCGCAATGGACACAATGGAGTGAGCCGTTTGGTTTCGGCCAGATATCGAGAGAAAGGAAAATTCTTCGCTACCCAACCAACGGAGGGGCCGCATGTCCCGCTTCACTTGAAGAAGTGAAACAAACAAGTACGTACACGTTTGTGTAAACGTTTCAGACGCTTACGTTTAACTTGTTCACACAGGTGAAGTATTAGACCTCACTAGAACGATTTAACTCCATACTGGTATAATTAGCATTGAAATACCATTGAGTTTCAATATGATACACTTAGGATTTCGAATTTGTTAACTTATCATCGAATTCAAAATAGTTTTCTACGTGGAAAAAAATGTTTTGTGTAAATGGCTGTGCAAAATCAATGTGTTAGTATTTTTTTATGTTTTGCGTAAAGTAAACTTAAAAAACAACTAGGTTTGCTTTTATTACCCGCGAAAAAAATCATATCATTTCTTTGTGTTTGACTCGTTTTAAGTTGACCTCCTATCAGTTTTGAATTTCCCTAATATACTAAGCCTACAACATGCATTATTCCTAAACTGGTAATGTAATATTACTACAACAATAGTTATATCCTATGTATATGTCTACACTCTGGAAAAAAAAATTATTTTGATTAAATTGACACATCGCATATCTCCTTCCCACTCTATCGACGTGCTTTTTTATGCCTTCGAATGTATCTTTCTCAAAACGTAAGCATGGCTCCCTACAGACTCAGGAAATAAAATGTCTCTCCACAGCCCAGAAACCGACGATCCAATCAACGGCTGAGTCTATGGTCAGCAACTTCATTCAACGGACCCGTCGCCAGAAAAGAGAAGCGGACGGTAAGGTCCGCGATTTGCTGGTCATAGTGGACGATTCCGGCAGTGTTAGATCCGAAGGTTTCGCCACCGCCAAGACGCAACTGTCGCGACTCCTTGGTATGCTGTGTCCGGAACCCGACCCATTCAATGTAAGCCTTACATGTACACTTGGAGACTTTTGTAACGCAACACTTTTCAAACATAAATATCTCAGTTTTGAGTTAAGATTTTGATTTAAAATTTTACATGTGATCATATGACTACATTCTGAGCAAGCTTACGATAAAATCATTCATCCGTGACGATCGGACCCTTGAGCACGTTGGGTATGTATGGTTTCATCCACAAGTACTTGAAAAAAAAAATTGGTCCTTATATATATATAATAAAAAAAAAGGTATCGACCGAAAATCGCCTTCCGTCGTAACTGACATTTGGACGTCGAGAATTACACACTTCGATTTTGGGTTCATATTTGTGAAAATTTTAGCTGTTTTGGACATACTTGGTGGATTTTCATCAAATAAACGGTGTTTAATCATAGATTGATGCTTCCTGCTGGCAAACACAACGACATTTGTGTGCATTATTCGATCGTTCATGCTGTTGCATAGCGTTATTAAATACACCAGTGAAATCATCGTTGGATACCTTTTCTTTTATTATATATATAAGGACCAAATTTTTTTTTTCAAGTACCTGTGGTTTCATCGTTTTGCACGTAGAAATGGTGAAACGCGATATGATTCTAAAACAAAAACAATTTCATCATTTTAGGTGGGTTCTTACACCAGGAAAACAAAAAATAATAATTTAAAAAAATGCATGGCTCATATGAATATTCAGGAGCGCAATGAACAGCGCATTTTGGCAAATTGCAAATGGCCATGTTGAAGCTCGTTAGATTTTCCCCTTGTGGACCAGGCGAAGGCCAAACATGTTTTCAACTGTTTATATAATTATTTTTGATGATTTAACAGCGTTTCACGCAGTTTAGATTTGTAAATAAATTAATATTAAACTACATGTATAAGCATTTCAAAATGTACGAAAAGCTTTGAACAAGCCTCTTTAACCCTATAAGGCATGTTATCAGAGTTAATCAGAGTTAATGTCTTAAAATAAGATGTGTTATTAATCCACAGTTACCTAAATCGAAAATAAAAATGAGAGTATCTACCAAATCTTTTGTTTAAAAACATGATTTGAAAAAAAAAACGCATGGATATAAATTAATAGCAATAGTAAAAATTTTATCAAAATTAATTTCAGAGCCAATACCAAAGAGCCGCTCTGCTGCAGTACTCGACAGACGTCAAGGAGATCTTTGATTTCGACGACAAGCCGTCAACGTTCCTCGTGAAAAAGGGGGTCATGTCAATGCCATATAGGGGAGGGAGGACGTGCACAGGAGACGCGTTCAACTACGCCTATAACAACATGTTTACAACGGCTAAAGGTATTATGGATGGATGCGTCTTTGTTTTCAATTGGATAACACGTAATGGAAACAGTTTAAATGTGATAATCGATTCGCTTTCATGTGATGATATAACGAGTTATCCCACTCATTCTTTAGTAATGAATGTAATTGAACATTCTTATCATAAACTGAACCCAGTGCCTAGTTGTGATATAAAATCTAAGCGCACTGATATTTCCAAGCTAAACATTAGCATTATACATACAAAAGGTAGCAATTAACACATAGGTATATACAGTTTGTTTACAATGATATGTTGTATATTTCTATAGTCAACACAAACTACCAGAAACGTCATCAGCAAATAAAATATAAAGGTCGTTGTCAGACTATGAATTTAATATTGCATAACTAATATATCGGGAACACCCCCCCTCCCCTCCCCCCACACACACATTAGATACGCAGTAAACATTGGTTTTGCTTTCTCTAAAACAGAATCTCGTATGATGTATAACCGTACTTATAACAGACTCCGAAAAATTACAGCCGCCGAATGATTTTTTAATGTGTAATATTATAAAATAGTGCCCGTTGGAATATCTAGAAAATTGTCATTTTCGTAAACTTTACAGTGTTGCACAAATTGTAGTAGAATCACTAATTGATTTGTTTTATTATTCTAGCAATCGTTAGAGCAATCGCAGTTCGTAAAATAAACAATGAACGGTTATAGAGCTTTTTTACATTAGCAACTGACTCTGAAATATGTATCCCTTATTTAGGCATGCGCAATTCGAGCTATGTCAAACAGGAAGTTCTCATTATAACGGACGGAGAGTCGAACTGTGGGGGAAACGCAACAGCGGCAGCGGCAAATCTGCGAATAAAGGCGGACGTCTTCGGGTTAATTATCGGGAATCACACTCAGGCTGGCATGGATGAACTAACCTCATACGTGTCATCTCCGAAACACACGCATCTGTTCACAATGGAAGGATATCAGGTTTTGAAAGATCTCGTAGATTGGATGGAAAACCAGCTGAAGTCCGAACCCTGCGAAGCGTTTGACATTGTTGATTAATTCGCCGCGAAAAAGTGGTTATGTCTAACGCACACGAGGTTTCAATGACTCGATGACTGTAAGAATATTAACCAAAATACGTTTACGGATAACACGTACTTCTATTTTCTATTCCTTATTGTTTCGAACTTTGAATGCAGCATGTATACGTTCGATGCGAGTTTTATTAAATAAAAAAATAATTAATCTTATATACAATTGTTTCGTTGTTGTTTGCCAATACCTTTTTTCCAACACATTTTATATCAATACTGAACACAAATACATATTAAATACGAACTATAACACACTAATGTAATGCAATCAGGGATGAAACAGATGCATATTCAAAATATCTAAAGTTTTCTATATAATAGACGTCAATAGCATACCCAACTCTGAGGTTAGTAAGGTGGGAACATGTCTTTAATTTTACAAAACATATGTGAGAAACACTTTAACATTATACACAGAATTTAAAGCTATTGCATAATGATTTGCTTCAATAATATGTTGTTTTTTTTTTCAATCGAACTAATCAACAAAATCATCTGCATTTTATGTTTCCTGTATATATTATACTCTTAAGGATAACAATATTACTTTAGTTGATACACATGAATTACAACCTAGTTTATATCTTTGTTCGAGATAACATGTAGTCTACAAGGAAAAATATACTGCGTGTCAACAGAACATTTAAGTTTACATACTTAGTGTTAATGGAAACGAAGGCTTCATTTTTTAACTGCATAAGATTGTTACGTCATTTAATCACGTAACCACTGTAAGAAAGTTGCATGTAATAATGGGTTGCAAAAAAAAGGACATTTCCCACTATTTATACACAATAAGGGTATGTATAAATTGAAATAATATATGAAAATAACACATGAAAAAGGGATATAAAAACAATTATAGGTACATATAAATATGTAGTATGACACATAGGTCCTACATTTTAATTTCATTTGGGCTTACATACGTTACGATATAAAAAGTTTTTTACCGCGTTGTAAAAACTTACAACAATATTAGAATGTAAGTACTAAGTTTGTGAGACAATATGATCAAACATTCTCTGTCAAAGGATTCTTAGTTATTTTATAAATTTATATTTGTATGAATGTATGTCAAGAATTTAATATTTCGTAAGAATCGGTCGAAATCATGTTTCTATTTCTGCAAACACATTATATACAGTATGAAGTCTGTCCAATTTAATTTTTCTCTGTGGTTTACTCCCTAGCGGCAACCTCTGCAATTACAATTAAAATATTTTTAAATATGGAATGATTATCAGTGTGTTGCCTTGAGGTTATTTTAAATCCGTCAGCGTTTCTACTGAAATTATGATTCATTACACTATACATAATAAGAATCGATCTTCAATAGTTGGTTTGTAATTGCGACAGAATTTGGTGAGCAAAAGTCTGAAGTAGTTAAATCTCTGCGTGAAAGTTGCAAGCATGTAAACAAAATATGTGGTCTCAGTAAAATATAGCAATTTAAAGAATGTCTTAAAGTAACTAAAGTTTATTCATGATATGAGCTAATCTAAACTTCAATCTGCAGGCATTATGTTCCACAAAGCTCAAACGTCGTAAACATTAAATTAATCATAAATTGATATAACTTCAAATTAATTTAGAACACGAACCCATTGATACGAAACATCAAATGGGCGCCTTTTAACTATTAACATAAAGACACAAGTAAAACGTGAGCATTGCCTCTCGACAGAATACTTTTTGCCTTACTCATTTTAAAATACTGTAATGTATATTAAGCTTACAGAAAGGCAAATGTAAAGATTTGTTGACTAAGCAACTGATTGAAGGCAATGACAGTCACTTTTATAAAATATAAATAAACTCATACATAACATTTTTTCTTAGAACAACGGTGTGTTGTTAACATCAAAAACCGTACCTACATTCTTTGAAAAGGGGTGGGGCAAACTCAGTCATATGAATTCCCCACTGTGGATTTAGTACGAAAGATTTATTGAAACTCTGCTCCTATTACAATAAGCGAGTGCAAACAATGATTGATTTTGACCATCTGTCTTGAACAAATGGGCGTATTATAAACAACTTTATCGTGCCTCAAAAAGTTGTAACTCTGTTGCTCTGGTCTCCTTCCTGCCATTTAGTAATTTAATAGTTATAAAATTGAATGCGTTCTATTTTCCTTTAATAACTGTTTAATTTGAGTTGCAATGCTATGAGGTTAAATTTTATTTACACTTACATGTATCATAAATATTGCTGAGCCAAGTGTGAGGTTGAGCGCTCTATAACCGGTTAAACCCCCCAGTGCTTAGCATTGACTGTTCCAAGGCGGTAACCCCAGCTTAATTCTACTATGTGTATATGTTGTTTTCTAAAATAACCCAAATCTTCGCTTATTGTATCTAACTTCAGTGCAAATCGTTCAGAATATCATTGCATGTGATTACAACATGCAGTTTCGCATACGTTTTATATTCAAAATCAATTTTACGCCAAACATTACGCCTTCTTACTTAAAGTGTTTTATTTCTTAAACAATGAATATTTATTATGTTGTGTGGCCAGTCAAACTTTGTTTGTCCGGTTTAACTTTATTTTCCACAGCATAATGGCCGTGTCATGTGTGGGTTCCTGTTTTACCTGTTCAAAGCCTTTTTAATTTGTTGTCCGTTTGACGTGCTTTCAAGTATTGTGACTACTGACAAATTGTTTCTTACGGTTACTAAATACTTAAAGATTTCCGTAACGAATTCAATAAAAAAAAAAAGAAGCATTGGTAGCTGCTATAGAAACTCTCTGCTTTTTTAACAACCTTTTAGAAGCATTCATGCCTTCCAAACTATCTTTTGACAAAGATAATACGTTTTCGTTTGATGCGGAAGGACAACATGTTCGTTCTAGCTAGAATGACCGATATACTTACCAGAATGTTTTAGGGAGCCGGTAATCATGTCTGTATTGGCCATACTCGTGCAATTACGTTTGCCATGTTTCTGTTTGCAATCTGATGCAATCACCATTGCTCAAGCTTGGTTTTGTCGGATCATCTCGACGCAGAAAGTCAGAACACTGATAGGTGGGACAATGTTTCAATAAAATTACATAACCAGGTTTGATGTGTTCTGCACTTCGATCTGCTCTTCAATCACAGTAATTCTTCAATTCAGCATAAAGCCGTGGAGCAAACCGATCTTGTAAGGCACTTTCGTACAAACAGCACACATTATCACAATTTGGCAAAACGCCGAGGAGTAACCCGACATTTAAGGCACTTCAGTTCAGAAAAGAAACATTATCAAACGGTTTTTCTTAACATGCCTCATTTTTCCTGTGCGACGAAGTACAAGATGACACAATTTGGTGATAAACAGGCGCGCCTTAGGGTTTTTTAGTTAAGGTAACCAAAATGATTTGCTAAGATGGCCAAAATTTCAAGCAAAATTTCTGGAACATATACTGATCCAGAAATATGTGAGTACTTGAATAATGTCCAGAACTATTAAATTGGATTTAGGAGTCTAAGTAACAAGGTTCACAGGTTATGAAACAAACTATTTGCAACATTCTCTTTCAGCTAGTTTCCAATTAAAGGAAGCGTGACTTTACATGCGAATATGTCATTGTGTATTCATTGATTACATTGCTACTAGTCGTAATATTCAGATTGTATTCAGTTTGAGCTCATTTGAACATGTGATTTTAAATACTTTGTTCAATGTGGATAGGACATGGTCCCGATTTCTGACAAAAGTCTTCCGTCTGTTTCATAATTACCTTGAATAAATCGCATATTGTATTGTTCTATAGTTCAACTTTAACATTGGTGGAGTTGTATAAAATGGTTTCAAATTTGTTAATTTGACAGAAACTTTTCCATTAAATGTGTGTAACATTTTCACGAAGATTTGTTTCAGTTTTTACTGTATTATGATGTGAGCGAGATAAAAGGAACTAGTTAACAGTTAAGGAAAATAACAATTCTTAAAAAAGTAAATCATAAATTCTAAAAAGAATTAACGTACTAGATTTAAACACAAAGAACCATCATAAGTAAGACAAAAATGTTTCAAATGTCGTTTTGTTTATTGATAGTGATCTATAAGAATCGTTATATAATAATGCCTTTGTGACGCTTATAATTGATATAATTTGGGGAAAAAATGCTTTTCTAGCATAGCGTGTAAAATAAGCAATTAAAATTAACAGCATAAGCGTTTTATCCTTTGCTTCTACAGTCCCGATTTCGAATTCTAGTGTAATGATACCAGAGATTTGCTGGACCAGTGACTATTCAGTGTCCGTGTAAATACCAAAGGTTGGATGGACCAGTGACTACTAAGCATCCGTGTTAAAAACCAGAGATTGGCTTAACAGGTGACTATTAAGCGTCCGTGTTAATGCCAGAGATCGGATAGACCGGTGACTATTAAGCGTCCGTCATAATACCAGAGGTTGGCTAGACCAGTGACTATTCAGAGTCCGTGTTCATACCAGAGGTTGGCTGGACCAGTGAATATTCAGCGTCCGTGCTAATATCAGAGGCTGGCTAGACCGGTGACTATTCAGCGTCCGTTTTAATACCAGAGGCTGGATGGACCGGTGACTACTCAGCGTCCGGGTTAATATCAGAGGTTGGCTTGACCAGTGACTATTCAGCGTCCGTGCTAATAACAGAGGTTGCCTGGACCATTGACTATTCAGAGTCCGTTAATAAAAGAGGTTGGCTAGACCACTGACTATTAAGCGTGCGTGTTAATACCACAGGTTGGCTGGACCAGTGACTATTCAGCGTCCGTGTTAATACCAGAGATTGGCTTGACCGGTGACTATTAAGCGTCCGTGTTAATGCCAGAGATTGGCTAGACCGGTGACTATTAAGCGTCCGTCTTAATACCAGAGGTTGGCAAGACCAGTGATTATTCAGCGTCCGTGTTCATACCAGAGGTTGGCCGGACCAGAGACTATTCAGCGTCCGAGCTAATACCAGAGGCAGCCTAGACCGGTGACTATTCAGCGTCCGTTTAATACCAGAGGCTGGCTGGACCGGTGACTACTCAGTATCCGTGTTAATATCAGAGGTTGGCTGGACCAGTTACTATTCAGCGTCCGTGTTATACACAGAGGTTGCATGGACCAGTGACCATTCAGCGTCCGGTAATACCAGAGGTTGGCTAGACCACTGACCATTAAGCGTCCGTGTTCAAACCAGAGGTTGGCTGGACCAGTGACTATTCAGCGTCCGTGTTAATAACAGAGATTGTCTGGACCGGCGACTATTAAGCGTCCGTTTTAATACCAGAGGTTGGATGAACCAGTGACCATTAAGCGTCCGTGTTCATACCAGAGATTGGCTTGACCGGTGACTATTTAGCGTCCGTGTTAATATCAGAGGTTAGCTGGGCCAGTGACTATTCAGCNCTAACTTGTCTGACACAGGCTAGTCCAACTTGTCTGACACAGGCTAGTCTAACTTGTCTGACACAGGCTAGTCTAACTTGTCTTACACAGGCTAGTCCTACTTCTCTGACACAGGCTAGTCCAACTTGTCTGAAACAGGCTAGTGTAACTTGTCTGACACAGGCTTGCCTAACTTGTCTGACACAGGCAATTCATACTTGTCTGACTCAGGCTAGTCCAACTTGTCTGACACAGGCTAGTCTAACTTGTCTAACACAGGCTAGTCTGACTTGTCTGACACAGGTTAGTCTAACTTGTCTGACACAGGCTAGTCAAACGTGTCTGACATAAGCTAGTCCAACTTGTCTGACAATGGCTAGCCTAACTTGTCTGACACAGGCTAGTCCAACTTGTCTGACACAGGTTAGTCCAACTTGTCTGACACAGGCTAGTCTAACTTATCTGACACAGGCTAGTCTAACTTGTCTGAAACAGGCTAGTTGACACAGGCTAGTCTAACTTGTCTTACACAGGCTAGTCTAACTTGTCTTACACAGGCTAGTCTAACTTGTCTGACACATGCTAGTCTAACTTGTCTGACACAGGCTAGTCTAACTTATCTGACACAGGCTAGTCCAACTTGTCTTACACAGGCTAGTCCAACTTGTCTGACACAGGCTAGTCCACCTTGTCTGACACAAGCTAGTCCAATTTGTCTGACACAGGCTAGTCCAACTTGTCTGACACAGGCTAGTCTAACTTGGGGATAACTACATTTGGGGTTTTCCCAGCGTCACAGCGTTTGAAATGCCACCTTGCAGTTTCATGTCTGGTTCCTGTCCCGAACCGCTCGATAAATTTTAATTAAAGAGGACGGGAACCAAGCTGCCTTTACCTTTATCAATGATAATCAATTATAATCAGCGAGGTATGCCGATTGAGAAAATTTAGGTAACTCAAGGTACTTTTACGTTTGAGAAAATTTAGCTAACTCAATCGGACTAGCTCGGTCTTTTAGGTACGTCGCCATTGTGAAGATTTGTTTCATGTTATGATAACTTAGACGAGCTGCTGAAGCAGCATCGTCAAAAAGTACAAGGAAAAAGATACTGCGTGTCAACAGAACATTAAAGTTTACATACTTAGTATTAAATAAAACGAAGGCTTCATTTGTTTTAACTGCATAAGACTTTTACGTCATTTAATCACGTAACCACTGTAAGACAGTTGCTTGTAATAATGTGTTGGAAAAACACATAAATATCAAAAGCAAAAAAAAACAAGAAAAAGAAAGACATTTCCCACTATGTAAACACAATAAAGGTATGCATAAATTGAAATAACATATTAAAAATAACATATACAAAAGGCATAGAAAAACAATTATAGGTTCATATGATTATGTTTTATGACACATAGGTCCTAAATTTAAATTTCATTTGGGATTACAAACGGAACGATATAAAAAGTTGTTTACAACGTTGTAAAAACTTACAATGTAAATACTAAATTTGTGAGACAAAAGGATTAAACAATTCTCATTCTCTGTCAACGGATTCTAAGTTATTTTTTAACTTGATAGTTTTATTAATGTATACCAAGAATTTATTATTTCTTAAGAACCGGTCGAAATCATGTTTCTATTTCTGCAAACACATACTATGCAGTATGAAGTCTGTCGAATTTCATTTTTCTCTGTGGTTAACTCCCTAGCGGCAACCTCTGCAATTACAATTAAAGTATTTTTAAATATGGAATGATTATCAGTGTGTTGCCTTGAAGTTATTTTAAAACCGTAAGAGTTTCAAATGAAATTATTATTTATTAACCATATATAATAAGAAACGATCTTCACTAGTTTGGTTGTAATTGTCACAGAATAAGGTGAGCAAAAGTCTGTAGTAGTTTAATCCCTGCGTGAAGGTTGCCTGTGAACAAAATATGTGGTTTCACTAATATATTGCAATTTAAAGAATGTCTTAACGTAACTTTATTTTATTCATGATATGGGCTTATATAAACTACAAACTTGAACATTCGTGTTATACAAAGCTCAAAAGTCGTAAACATTAAATTACTAGATACATGGATATAACTTCAAATAAATGTATAACACTAAACCATTGATAACAAACACCAAAATGGGCGCCATTTAGTTATTAACATAAAGACACAAGTAAAACGTGAGCCATGCCTCTCGACAGAATACTCTTTGCGTTACTCATTTTAAAATACTGTAATGTATATTAAGCTTACAGAAAGGCAAATGTAAAGAGCTGTTGATTAATCAACTGTTTGAAGGCAATGACAGTCACTTTTATAAAATGAATCACAACTACTGATATATAACATTTTTCTTAGAACAACGGTGTGATGTTAACATCATAAACTGTAACTACATTCTTTGAAAAGGGGTGGGGCAAAACTCAGTCATATGTATTCCCCATTGTGGATTTAGTACGAAAGATTTATTGAACCTCTGCTCCTATTACAATAAGCGAGTGCAAACAAAGATTGATTTTGACCATCTGTCTTGAATAAATGGACGTTAGAAAGAACTTAACAATAATGCGTGTGTGACGCTTATAATTGATATAATTTGGGGAAAAAAACATGCTTTACTAGCATAGCGTGTAAAATACGCCATTAAAATTAACAGCATGAGCGATTTAGCGTTTGCTTCTATAGTCCCGATTTTGAATTCTAGTGTAATGATTTGTTTATGTTTATTTTACCGTAAGCGAATGCATAAGGGGAATCATTTACACGAACACATTATTTCAAATAATTTAGTTGGATAACGTCCCTTTACCCGTTTGCGTATTAAAAAAAAATGTCGCATTGATTATCACAAAAGTGTTCATTTGCCTGTCTATATTAAATAAGAATTATGGATTCCGTCCCTTTACATACGTTCCGTTACAAAGGGAAATGGCCACAGTATCATGATGCGAACATATGCATGACTATGAGAAAATAGTATAATATTTGAATGAAGTTGAAGCCTTCAAAATAATAACAACCTTTTCTTTTGACAATCGCAATTGTATACATACAACGGTGGAATATTGTTTTAGAGCATCAAAACAACAAGATCCACGGAATTCAGGTGGATCTGTGGGCTTTCTTTTGAGTACATAATTTGCCGATAGTTTGTTGTTCATCTTGGTCCACACAGTTTTGATCGTCAATCCAGCTGTACTCTTCTTCTGTGGTTTTCGTGTTTATAACAGAGATTGCTTGGACCGGTAACTATTCAGCGTCCGTGTTAACACCAGAGGTTGGCTGAACCAGTGACTATTCAGAGTCCGTGTAAATAACAGAGATTGCCTGGACCAGTGACTATTCAGCGTCCGTGTTAATAACAGAAATTGCCTGGACCAGTGACTATTCAGTGTCCGTGTAAATACCAGAGGAGGTTGGATGGACCAGTGACTATTAAGCGTCTGTGTTAAAACCAGAGGTTGGCTAGACCAGTCACTATTAAGGGTCATTGTTCATATAATAGATTGGCTTGACCGATGACTATTAAGCGTCCGTGTTAATGCCAGAGATTGGCTAGACCGGTAACTATTAAGAGTCCGTGTTAATTCCAGAGGTTGGCTAGAACAGTGACTTTTCAGCGTCCGTGTTCATACCAGAGGTTGGCTGGACCAGTGACTATTCAGCGTCCGTGTTAATACCAGAGGCTGGCTTGACCGGTGACTATTCAGCGTCCGTTTTAATACCAGAGGCAGGCTTGACCGTTGACTACTCAGCGTCCGTGTTAATACCAGAGGTTGGCTGGACCAGTGAATATTCAGAGTCCGTGTTAACAGCAGAGGTTGCCTGGACCAGTGACTATTCAGCGTCCGTAAAAATACCAGAGGTTGGTTAGACCACTGACTATTAAGCGTCCGTAATTATACCAGAGATTGTCTAGACCAGTGACTATAAAGCGTCCGTAATAAACTCAGAGGTTGGCTAGACCAGTGACTATAACGCGTCCGTGTTAATGCCAAAGATTGGCTAGACTGGTGACTATTAAGTGTCCGTGTTAATACAAGAGATTGGCTAGACCGGTGACCATTAAACGTCCGTGTTAATGCCAGAGGTAGGCTGGTCCATTGACTATTAAGCCCCCGTGTTAATGCCAGAGATTGGTTAGACCGGTGACTATTAAGCGTCCGTGTTAATACCAGAGGTTGGCTATAACAGTGACTTTATATCGTCCGTGTTAATACCAGAGATTGGCTGGACCGGTGACTATTAAGCGTCCGTGTTAATACCAGAGATTGGTTAGACCGATGACTATTCTGCGTCCGTGTTGATGCCAGAGATTGGCTGGAACAGTGACTATTAAGCGTCCGTGTTAATATCAGAGATTGGTTCGACCGGTGACTATTAAGCGTCCGTGTTAATACCAGAGATTGGTTAGACCGATGACTATTCTACGTCCGTGTTAATGCCAGAGATTGGCTGGAACAGTGACTATTAAGCGTCCGTGGTAATATCAGAGATTGGTTAGACCGGTGACTATTAAGCGTCCGTGTTAATACCATAGATTAGTTTAAACCTATTTATTTTAGCTCGATTGCATCGAAAGCCGTAGGCTTATATAAACGCTCTCGAGTCCGTTTCCTGGGACTATAACCAGTACTTGGTGTCTTTGAGGGAGATCAAATGAACGCTACCAGTGGGGTTCGAACCCATGACCTCCCGATCGCTAGGCGGGCACCATATCCACTACGCCACGGCGATCTTTAATACCAGAGATTGACTGGAACAGTGACTATTACGCGTCCGTGTTAATACCAGAGATTGACTGGACCGGTGACTATTAAGCGTCCGTGTTAATACCAGAGATTGGCTATACCGGTGACTATTAAGCGTCCGTGTTAATGCCAGAGGTTGGCTAGACCAGTGACTATAAAGCGTCCGTGTTAATACCAGAGGTTGGCTGGAACAGTGACTTTATAGCGTCCGTTTTAATACCAGATGTTGGTTAGACCGGTGACTATTCAGCGTCCGTATTAATACTATAGATTCGATAGACCGGTGAAAACTCAGCGTCCGTGTTAATACCAGAGATTGGCTGGACCGGTGACTATTAAGCGTCCGTGTTAATACCAAAGGATGGCCGGACCGGTTACTTTTCAGCGTCCGTGTTAAAAACAGAGGTTGGATAGACTGTTGAATACCGGTATTAAACGTCCGTGTTAATACCAAAGGTTGGCTATACAGGTGATTATTAAGCGTCCGTGTTAATACCAGAGGTAAGTTAGACCTGTGACTATTAAGCGTCCATGTTAATACAAGAGATTGGCTAGACAGGAAAACTATTTAACGTTCGTGTTAATAACCGAGATTGGCTAGACCGTTGACTATTAAGTGTCCGTGTTAATACAAGAGGTTGGCTGGACCGGTTGAGGTAGACTATTAAGCGTCCGTGTTAATAACAGAGATTGGCTGGACCGGTGACTATTAAGAGTCCGTGTTAATACCAGAGGTTGGCTGGAACAGTGATTATTAAGCGTCCGTGTTAATATCAGAGATTGGCTAGACCGGTGACAATTAAGCGTCCTTGTTAATACCAGAAATTGGCTAGACCGGTGACTATTCAGCGTCCGTGTTGATACTATAGGTTGGCTGGACCAGTGACTATTAAGCGTCCGTGTTAATATCAGAGATTGGCTATACCGGTGACTATTACGCGTCCGTGTTAATACCAGAGGTTGGCTGGACCAATGACTAGAAAGCTTCCATGTTAATATCAGAGATTGGCTAGACCGGTGACTATTAACCGTCCGTGTTTATACCAGAGATTGGCTAGACCGAGGACTATTGAGCGTCCGTGTTAAAGCCAGAAGTTGGCTAGACCGGTGACTATTAATAGT
Source organism: Dreissena rostriformis (assembly GCA_007657795.1). Lineage (NCBI taxonomy): Eukaryota > Metazoa > Mollusca > Bivalvia > Myida > Dreissenidae > Dreissena > Dreissena rostriformis. The sequence goes on from VMBQ01008069.1 coordinate 28,408, forward strand.
CCGTGTTAATACCAGATATTGGCTAGACCGGTGACTATTAAGCGTCCTTGTTAATATCGGAGATTGGCTAGACCGGTGACTAATAAGCGTCCGTGTTAATACCAGAGGTTGGTAAGACCGATAACTATTAAGCGTCCGTGTTTATAACAGAGATTGGCTAGACCGGTGACTATTCAGCGTTCGTGTTAATACCAGAGGTTTGCTAGACCGGTGACTATTACGGGTCCGTGTTAATGCCAAAGATTGGCTAGACCGGTGACTATAAGAGGTTGGCTAGACCAGTGACTATTAGAGATTACCTGAACCGTTGACTAATAAGCGCCCGTGTCAAAACCAGAGAATAGCTGTACCGGTGATTATAAAGCGTCCGTGTTAAGGCCAGAGATTGGCTTTACCGGTGACTAGTATATATTGCCTGAACCAGTTTCTATAAAGCGTGTTAATACCAGGGATTGGCTGGACCGTTGACTATTCAGCGTCCGTGTTAATACAAGATATTGGCTACACTGGACCGGTGACTATTCAGTTTCCGTGTTAATACCAGAGATTGCCTGGACCAGTGACTACTAGTATTCAGCGTCCGGATTAATACCAAAGGTTGGTTGGACCATTGACTATTCAGCGTCCGTGTTGATAACAGAGATTGCCTGGACCAGTGACTAGTAAGCGTCCGTGTTAATAACAGAGGTTGGCTAGACCAGTGACTATGCAGCGTCCGTATTAATACTATAGGTTGGTTAGACCCTTGACTTCATAGCGTCCGTGTTAATACCAGAGGTTGGCTAGACCGGTGACTATTAAGCGTCCGTGTTAATACCAGAGACTGGCTAGACCAGTGACTATTCAGTGTCCGTGTTAATACCAGAGATTGGCTAGACCGTATACTATTCAGAATCAGTGTTTATAAAAGAGATTGGCCGGAACTGTTACTATTCGGCGTCGGTGTTAATATCATAGATTGGCTGGACCGGTGACTATTAAGCGTCCGTGTAAATACCAGAGATTGGCTAGACAAGTCCGATGACTATCAAGTGTCCGTGTTTATTCTAGAGGTTGGCTAGACCGGTGACTATCACGCGTCCGTGTAAATGCCAGAGATTGGCTAGACCGATGACAATAATAGGTTGGCTTGACCGATGGTTATTCAGCGTCCGGGTTAATACCAGAGATTTGCAAGACCGATGACTTTAAGAGGTTGCCTTGACCGGTGTCTATTCAGCGTCCGTGTTAATACCAGCGCTAGGCTGGACCGTCGACAACAAGAGGTTGGCTTGACCGGTGTCTATTTAGCGTCGATGTTAATACCAGCGATTGGCTGAACCGTCGACTACAAGAGATTGGGAAGACCGATGACTATTTAGCGTCCGTGTTAATACCAGCGATTGGCTAGACCGGTGACTATTAAACGTCCGCGTTAATACCAGAGATTGGCTACACCAGCAACTATTAAGCGTCCGTGTTAATAACAGAGATTGGCTAGACCAGTGACTATTAAACGTCCGCGTTAATACCAGAGATTGGCTACACCAGAGACTATTAAGCGCCCGTGTCAATAGCAGAGCTTGGCTAGACCGGTGACTATTGAGCGTCCATATTAATAACAGAGATTGGCTATACCGGAGACTATTACGCGTCCGTATTAATAACAGAGATTGGCTACACCAGTGACTATAAAGCGCCCGTATTAATAACAGAGATTGGCTAGACCGGTGACTATTAATCCTCCGTATTAATAACAGAGATTGGCTAGACCGGAGATTATTTAGCGTCCGTATTAATAACAGAGACCAGTGACTAGTAAGCGTCCGTGTTATTAACAGAGATTGGCTTGACCGGTGACTATTCAGCGTCCGTGTTAATAACAGAGATTGGCTAGACCGGTGAATATTCAGCGTCTTTGTTAAAACCAAAGATTGGCTTGACCGGTGACTATTAGAGGTTGGCTTGACCGTTGAATATTAAGAGTGCGTGTTAATGCCAGAGATTGACTAGAGCGGTGACTAATAGAGGCTGGCTAAACCGGTGACTATTCAGCGTCTGTGTTAAAGCCAGAGATTTGCTAGGCCGGTGATTATTAAGCGTCCGGGTTAATACAAGAGAGTGGCTAAACCGGTGACTATTTAGCGTCCGTGTTTTAGCAAGAGATTGGCTAGACCAGTGACTATTAAGCGTCTGTGGTAATGCCAGAGTTTGGCTAGACCGGTAACTATTCAGTGTCCGTGTTGATAACAGAGATTGGTTAGACCGGTGACTATTCAGCGTCCGTGTTAATACCAGAGGTTGGCTTGACCGGTAACTAATAAGGGTCCGTGTTAATACCATAGATTGGCTAGACAGGTGACTATTAAGCGTCCGTGTTAATACCATAGATTGGCAAGACAGGTGACTATTAAGCGTCCGTGTTTATGCCATAGATTGGCTAGACCGGTTTCTACTAAGCATCCGTAATGAAACCAGAGATCGGTTATACCGGTGACAATTAAGAGTCCGTGTTAATGCCAGATATTGCCTGTATCGGTGACTATTATGAGTCCGTGTTAATGCCAGAGATTGGTTAGACCGGTGACTTTTCAGCGTCCATAATAATACAAGAGGTTAGCTAGACCGGTGATTATTAAGCGTCCGTGTTAATGCCAGAGATTGACTAGACCGGTAACTTTTAAACGTCCGTGTTAATACCAGAGATTGGCTAGAACAGTGACTATTAAGAGTCCGTGTAAATACCAAAGATTGGCTGGACCGGTGACTATTAATCCTCCGTGTTAATACCATAGATTGGATAGACCGGTGACTATTCACCGTTCGTGCTAGTGCCAGAGATTGGCTAGATCAGTGACTATTCAGCGTCCGTGTTAATAACAGAGATTGGCTTGACCGGTGTCTATTAAGCGTCCGTGTTAATGTCAAATATTGGCTAGACCAATGAATATTTACCGTCCGTGTTAATAACAGAGATTGGCTAGACCGATGATAATTAAACGTCCGCGTTAATATCATAGCTTGGCTAGATCAGCAACTATATGGCGTCCGTGTCAATACCAGAGATTGGCTAGACCAGTGAAACTTGAACGTCCGTGTTATTAACAGAGATTGGCTAGATCAGTGACTATTAAGCGTCCGTGTTATTAACAGAGATTGGCTTGACCGGTGACTATTCAGAGTCCGTGTTAACAACAGAGATTGGCTAGACCTATGACAATTAAACGTCCATGTTAATATCAGAGATTGGCTAGACCGGTGACTATTAAGCGTCCGTGTTTATGCCAGAGATTGGCTAGACGGGTGACTATACGGCGTCCGTGTTAATAACAGAGATTGGCTAGACCGGTGACTATGCAGCGTCCGTGTAAATAACAGAGATTGGCTATACCGGTAACTATTAAGCATCCGTGTTCACCAGAGATTGGCTAGACCGGTGACTATTAAGCGTCCGTGGTAATGCCAGAGTTTTGCGAGACCAGTGACTATTAAGCGTCCGTGTTAATACCAGAGGTTGGCTAGACAGGTGACTATTAAGCATAGGTGTTAATGCCGCAGATTGACTGGACCGGTGACTATTAAGCATCCGTATAATACATTAGGTTGGATTGACCGTTGACAATTCACCGTCCGTGTTAATGCCACAGATTGGCTAGATCAGTGACTATTCTGCGTCCGTGTAAATAACAGAGATTGGCTTGACAGGTGTCTATTAAGCGTCCGTGTAAATGCCAGAGATTGGCTAGACGGGTGACTATACGGCGTCCGTGTTAATGACAGAGATTGGCTAGACCGGTGACTATTCAGCGTCCGTGTAAATAACAGAGATTGTCTAGACCGATTACTATTGACCGTCCGTGTTAATGCCAGAGATTGGCTAGACCGGTGACTATTAACCTTCCGTGATAATACCAGAGATTGTCTGGACAGGATACTATTAAGCGTCGGTGTTAATATTATAGATTGGCTGGACCGGTGACTATTGAGCGTCCGTGTAAATACCAGAGATTGGCTAGACAAGTCACTTTTAAGCGTCTGTGTTAATAAGAGTGATTGGCTAGACCGATGACTATCAAGCGTCCGTGTTTATACTAAAGGTTGGCTGGACCGGTGACTATCAAGCGTCCGTGTTAATGCCAGAGATTGGCTAGACCGGTGACAATAATATGTTGGCTTGACCGATGATTTTTTAGGGTCCGGGTGAATACCAGAGATTTGTTTGACCGGTGACTATTAAACGTCCTTGTTAATGCCAGAGATTGGCAAGACCGGTGACTGATAGAGGTTGGCTAGACAGGTGACTATTCAGCGTCCGTGTTAATATCAGAGATTGGTAAGACCGCTGACTATTTAGCGTCCGTGTTAATATCAGAGATTTGCTAGACAGCTGACTATTTAGCGTCCGTGTTAAAATCAGATATTGGCTAGACCGGTGACCATTAAGCGTCCGTGTAAATGCCAGAAATTGGCTAGACCGGTGACTATTAAGCCTCCGTGTTAATAGCAGAGGTTGGCTAGACCGTTGACTATAAAGCGTCTGTTTTAATGCCAGAGATTGGCTAGACCAGTGACAATAAAGCGTCCGTGTTCATACCAGACATTTTCTGTATCGGTGACTATTAAGCGTCCGTGTAAATGCCAGTGATTGGTTAGACCGGTGACTATTCAGCGTCCGTGTGAAAACCAAAATTTGGCTAGACCGTTGACTATTCAGCGTCCGTGTAAATACAAGAAGGTGGCTAGACAGATGACAATTCAGCGTCCGTGTTAATACAAGAGATTGGCTGGACCGGTTAATATAAAGCGTCCTCGTTAATGCCAGAGATTGGCTATATCGGTGACTATTCAGCGTCCTTTTTAATACCAGATATTGGCTAGACCGGTGACTATTAAGCGTCCGTGTTAATACCAGACATTGGCTGTATCGGTGACTATTAAGCGTCCGTGTTAATGCCAGAGATTGGTTTATCCGATGACTATTCTGCGTCCGTGTTAATGCCAGAGATTGGCTTGACCGCTGATTATTAAGCGTCCGTGTCAATACCAGAGTTTGCCTAAAACCGGTGACTATTAAGGGCCCGACTTAATACCAGAGGTTGGCTGGACCAATGACTATTAAGCGTCCGTGTTAATGCCAGAGATTGGCTAGACCAGTGACTATTCAGCGTCCGTGTTAAGCCAGAGATTTTCTAGACCGGTGACTATTAAGCGTCCGTATTAATGCCATAGATTGGCTAGACCAGTGACTATTTAGCGTCCGTGTTAATACCAGAGATTGGCTAGACCGGTGACTATTTAGCGTCCGTGTTAATACCAGAGTTTGGCTAGACCGGTGACTATTAAGGGCCCGACTTAATACCAGATATTGGCTAGACTGTTGACTATTCATCGTCCGTGTTTATAACAGAGATTGGCTAGACCGGTGACTATTTAGCGTCCGTGTTAATGCCAGAGATTGGCTAGCCCGGTGACTATTTAGCGTCCGTGATAATACCAGAGATTGGCTGGACCGGTAACTATTAAGTGTCGGTGTTAATACCAGACATTGGCTAGATCGGTCACTATTAAGCGTCCGTGTTAATAAGAGAGATTGGCTAAATTGGTCACTATTAAGCGTCCGTGTTAATAAGAGAGATTGGCTAGACCGGTGACAATAATAGGTTGGCTTGACCGATGACTATTCAGCGTCGGGGTAAATACCAGAGATCTGCTGGACCGGTACCTATTAAGCGTCCTTGTTAATGCCAGACATCGGCTAGACTGGTGACTATTCAGATTCCGAGGTAATATCAGAGATTGGCTAGACCGCTGACTATAAAGCGCCCGTCTTAATACCAGAGATTGGCAAGACCGCTGACTATTAATCGTCCGTGTAAGTAACAGAGATTTGCTAGACCGGACACTATTAAGCGTCCGTGTTTATGCCATATATTTGCTAGACCGGTTACTATTAAGCATCCGTGTTAATACCAGAGATCGGCTATACCGGTGACAATTAAGATTCCGTGTTAATGCCAGAGATTGGTTAGACTGGTGACTATTCAGCGTCCGTAATAATACCAGAGATTAGCTAGACCGGTGACTATTAAGCGTCCGTGTTAATGTCAGAGATTGACTAGACCGGTGACTATTATACGTCCGTGTAAATACCAGAGATTGGCTAGACCGGTGACTAGTAAGCGTCCGTGTTATTGTCCGTCAAGGTCGCGGTGGTGTAGTGGCTGAGGTGTCCGCCTAGCGATCGGGAGTTCGTGGGTTCGCTCCCTACTCGGGGAGCGTTCTCATTGTCTCCTCCATAGACACCAAGTACTGGTTCTTCCCAGGAAACGGACTCGACAGTGTCCATATCTGTCTATAATAGGCCTTCCTGTAATAGTCAGCAATTGACTGTAGGAAGAACGAAGTAGAAGTAGAAGTAGAAGTAATGCCATATATTGGCTTGACCGGTGACTATTAAGCGTCCGTTTTAATTACATAGATTGGCTAGACCGGTGACTATTTCGCGTCCGACTTAATACCAGAGGTTGGCTGGACCAGTGACTATTAAGCGTCCGTGTCAATGCAAGATATTGGCTAGACCAGTGACTATTCAGAGTCCGTCTTAATTCCAGACATTTGCTAGATCGGTGACTATTAAGCGTCCGTGTTTATAACAGAGATTGGCTGGACCGATGACTATTAAGCGTCCGTGTCAATCCCAGAGGTTGGCTGGACCGGTGACTATTAAGCGTCCTTGTTAATGCCAGAGATTTGCTAGACCAGTGACTATAAAGCGTCCGTGTTAATACCAGAGATTGGCTAGACCTGTGACTATTAATCCTCCGTCTTAATACCATAGGTTGGATAGACCGGTGACTATTCACTGTCCGTGTTAATGCCAGAGACTGGCTTGATCAGTGACTATTCAGCGTCAGTGTAAATAACAGAGATCGGCTTGACCGGTGTCTATTAAGCGTCCGTGTTAATGCCAGATATTGACTAGATCAGTGACTATTTAGCGTCCGTGTTGATAACAGAGGTTGGCTAGACCGATTACAATTTAACGTCCGTGTTAATATCAGAGATTGGCTAGACGGGTGACTTTTAAGCGTCCGTGTTAATAACATAGATTGGCTAGACCGGTGACTATTTAGCGTCCGTGTAAACAACAGAGATTGGCTAGACCGATGACTATTGACCGTCCGTGTAAATGCCAGAGATTGGCTAGACCGGTGACTATTAACCTTCCGTGATAATGTCAGAGATTGGCTGGACAGGATACTATTAAGCGTCGGTGTTAATATCATAGATTGGCCGGACCGGTGACTATTAAGCGTCCGTGTAAATACCAGAGATTGGCTAGACATGTCACTATTAAGTGTCCGTGTTAATTAGAGAGATTGGCTAGACCGATGACTATCAAGCGTCCGTGTTAATACTAGAGGTTGGCTGGAACGGTGACTATCAAGCGTCCGTGTTAATGCCAGAGATTGGCTAGACCGGTGACAATAATAGGTTGGCTTGACCGATGACTATTCAGCGTCCTGGTTAATACCAGAGATCTGCTGGACCGGTGACTATTAAGCGTCCGTGTTAATGCCAGAGATTGGCTAGACTGTTGACTATTCAGATTCCGTGGTAATATCAGAGATTGGCAAGACCGCTGACTATTAAGCGTCCTTGTAAATACCAGAGATTGGTTAGACCGGAGACTATTAAGCGTCCGTGTTAATGTCAATGGCTAGACCGGTTTCTTTTAAGCATCCGTGTTAATACCAGAGATCGGCTATACCGGTGACAATAAAGAGTCCGTGTTAATGCCAGAGATTGGTTAGACCGGTGACTATTCAGCGTCCTTAATAATTCCAGAGGTTAGCTAGACCGGTGACTATTAAGCGTCCGTGTTAATACCAGAGATTGACCAGACCGGTGACTATTAAACGTCCGTGTTAATGCCAGAGATTGGTTAGACCGGTGACTATTCAGCGTCCGTAATAATACCAGAGGTTAGCTAGACCGGTGACTATTAAGCGTCCGTGTTAATGCCAGAGATTGGCTAGACCGGAGACTATAAATCCTCCGTGTTAATACCATACGTTGGATAGATCGGTGACTATTCACTGTCCGTGTTAATGCCAGAGAATGGCTAGATCAGTGACTATTAAGCGTCCGTGTTTATGCCAGAGATTGACTAGACCGGAGACTATTAATCCTCCGTGTTAATACCATAGGTTGGATAGATCGATGACTATTCAATGCCCGTGTTTATACCAGTGATTTGCTAGACCAGTGATTATTAAGCGTCCGTGTTAATACCAGAGATTGGCAAGACCGGTGATTATTAATCCTCTGTGTTAATACCATAGGTTGGATAGATCGGTGACTATTCACTGTCCGTGTTAATGTCAGAGATTGGCTAGATCAGTGACTATTCAGCGCCCGTGTAAATAACAGAGATTGGCTTGACCGGTGTCTATTAACCGTCCGTGTTTATGCCAGAGATTGGTTAGACCAGTGACTATTTAGCATCCGTGTTGATAACAGAGATTGGCTAGACCGATGACAATTAAACGTCCGTGTTAATATCAGAGATTGGCTAGACGGGTGACTATTAAGCGTCCGTATTAATACCAGAGTTTGGCTAGACCGGTGACTATTAAGCGTCCGTGTTAATGCAATAGATTGGCTAGACTGGTGACCATTCTCAGCGTCCGTTTTAATTCTATAGATTGGCTAGACCGGTGACTATTAAGCGTCCGACCTAATACCAGAGGCTGGCTGGACCAGTGACTATTAAGCGTCCGTGTCTGTGCCAGATATTGGCTAGACCAGTGACTATTCAGCGTCCGTGTTAATTCCAGAGATTGGCTAGACCAGTGATTATTAAGCGTCCGTGTTAATGCCAGAGATTGGCTAGACCAGTGACTATTAAGCGTCCGCGTTAATACCAGAGATTGGCTAGACCGGTGATTATTAATCCTCCTTGTTAATACCATAGGTTTGGATAGACCGGTGACTATCCACTGTCCGTGTTAATGCCAGAGATTGGCTAGATCAGTGACTATTCAGCGTCCGTGTTAATAACAGAGATTGGCTTGACCGGTGTCTATTAAGCGTCCGTGTTAATGCCAGATAGTGGCTAGACAAGTGACTATTTAGCGTTCGTTTTGATAACAGAGATTTGCTAGGCCGATGACAATTTAACATCCGTGTTAATATCAGAGATTGGCTAGACCGGTGACTATTAAGCGTCCGTGTTAATACCACAGATTGGCTAGACGGGTGACTATACGTTGTCCGTGTTAATAACAGAGATTGGCTAGACCGGTGACTATTCAGCGTCCGTGTAAATAACAGAGATTTGCTAGACCGATGACTATTGACCGTCCGTGTAAATGCCAGAGATTGTCTAGACCGGTGACTATTAACCTTCCGTGATAATGTCAGAGATTGGCTGGACAGATTACTATTAAGCGTCGGTGATAATATCATAGATTGCATGGACCGGTGACCATGAAGCGTCCGTGTAAATACCAGAGATTGGCTAGACAAGTCACTATTAGGCGTCCGTGTTAATAAGAGAGATTTGCTAGACCGATGACTATCAAACGCCGTGTTAATACTTGAGGTTGGCTGGACCGGTGACTATCAAGCGTCCGTGTTAATGCCAGCGATTGGCTAGACCGGTGACAATAATAGGTTGGCTTGACCGATGACTATTCAGCGTCCGGATTAATACCAGAGATCTGCTGGACCGGTGACTATTAATCGTTCGTGTTAATGCCAGAGATTGGTAAGACTGGTGACTATTAAGATTCCGTGATAATATCAGAGATTGGCAAGACCGCTGACTATAAAGCGTCCGTCTTAATACCAGAGATTGGCTAGATCGCTGACCTTTAAGCGTCCGTGTAAAAACCAGAGATTGGCTAGACCGGTGACTATTCAGCGTCCTTGTTAATATCATAGATTGGCTAGACCGGAGACTATTAAGCGTCCGTGTTAATATCAGAGATTGGCTAGACCGGAGACTATTAAGTGTCCGTGTTAATTCCAGAAATTGGCAAGACGGGTGACCATTAAGCGCCCGTGTTGATAGCAGATGTTGGCTAGACCGTTGAGTATTAAGCGTCCATGTTAATGCCAGAGAATGGCTAAACCGGTGACTATAAAGCGTCGGTGTTAATACCAAAGATTGGCTAGACCGGTAACTATTCAGCGTCCGTGTTAATACTATAAGTTGGATAGACCGGTGACTATTAAGCGTCCGTGTTAATACCAAAGGTTGGCTAGACCGTTGACTATTAAGCGTCCGTGTTAATTGTATAGGTTGGATAGACCGGTGACTATTTAGCGTCCGTGTTAATACCAGATACTGGCTAGACCGGTGACTATAAAGCGTCCGTGTTTATGCCAGAAATTGGCTAAACCGGTCACTATTAATCGCCCGTGTTAATGCCAGAGATTGGCTTTACCGGTGACTATTAAGCATCCGTGTTAACCAGAGATTGGCTAGACCGGTGACTATTAAGCGTCCGTGGTAATGCCAGAGTTTGGCGAGACCAGTGACTATTAAGCGTCCGTGTTAATGCCAGAGGTTGGCTAGACCGGTGACTATTTAGCATACGTGTTAATGCCGTAGATTGGCTGGTCCGGTGACTATTAAGCATCCGTATTAATACCGGAAATTGGCTGGACCAATGACAATCTAGCATCCGTGTTAATACCAGAGATTGGCTGGACCGGTTGAGGTAGACTATTAAGCGTCCGTGGTAATGCCAGAGATTGGCAAGACCGGTACTATTAAGCGTCCGTGTTAATATCAGAGATTGGCTAGACCGGTGACTATTAAGCGTCAGTGTTAATACCAGATATTGGCTAGACCGGTGACTATAAGTGGTCCGTGTTAATAACAGAGATTGGCTAGACCGGTGACTATTTAGCGTCCGTGTTAATTCCATAGATTGGCTAGACCGGTGACTATTAAGCGTCCGTGTTACTGCCAGAGGTTGGCTAGACCGCTGACTATTAAGCATCCGTGTTAATACCAGAGATTGGCTGGACCGGTTACTATTCAGCGTTCGAGTTAATACCAGAGATTGGCTGGACCATTGACTATTAAGCGTCCGTGTTAATGCCAGAGATTGGCTAGACCGGTGACTATTAAGCCCCCGTGTTAATGCCAGAGATTTGCTAGACCGGTAACTATTCAGCGTCCGTGTTAATGCCAGAGATTGGCTAGACCGCTGACTATTAAGCGTCCGTGTTTATACCAGAGGTTGGCTAGACCGGTGACTATTAAGCGCACGTTATAATTTCAGAGGCTGGCTAGACCAATTTCTATTCAGCGTCCGTGTTAAAAGGTGATTTGCCTGTCGTGTGTATGTCGAAATCCCAATTGATAGGGATCTTGTTTATGTCGAAATCCCAATTTACCGGGGATTTCCCTAACGTGTGTATGTCGCAATCGCGATGCGTAGGATTGGTCGTCAGTACATGATCTAAACAAACATCCAATAGCAAATCCGCTACAACAACCCCATGCAGGTTTTTGAACCATATATGGTAACTTAACCAACACCTCGTTAACACATATTTTTGCTTAATTATCGATGAAAAGCGTTACTAAGGCTTTATTTTTTTCCCCGATTTCGATTGATAATAATCAATTTACGAACATACATGTAAGCATTTGACTTAGTCAGGAGTGTTCTTTTACTTGTTTGACTATATTTTTTTTAAATTGCCATTTGCCAAACTGTTAACAAGTCCCTTTACAATTAGTATATACAATTGATTGGTTTCAAAAAACGATTTCTGTATACTGCATTTTTGCTCAGCTAACAGTATTTGATATATAATTAATTTTATAAATCTCAACTGTATATATTAAGTCTAGATAACCTCTTTGACTGATATTATGTGCATTTATATAACTTAAAAACAATGCGCAAATTAGTTGTATTAGTTTCTACCGTACCATGTCTACTAAAACCATACCCGTACACTAACAGTGTACATGAAGACATGAACTCACAGTTAGGCTTTACAATTGCATACACGACAGACGTTTAAACACGTTACCGTTTTTTTATCCTTCACTTAATTGCAAACACAGTGCCGGTATCAAAAAGCTGTACAAGCTACGCATAGCCGAACACTCAAAACACTCCTGTCACTTTATCAATGAAATTCCTCACTTACTATAGACCAATTAAAAGTTAACATCCCTCACCGCATGTGGGCCCACTGAAGGATATACACATTTGTAAACACGATCCTTGTAGTGCGCAATAACTAACCATGATGTACATCAGTGTTTTAAATACATTATAGTATACTAAAATATGAAATATTACCCCCCGCATTAAATGAAATAAAAACCTACATAATGTATCCCCTTGGCTACCCTCCTATAACTTTTTTTCGATGGGAGAGTGCCAGAATGGGGTGAGCTATATTTAAAATTACTCCCACGCAGTATAGTATGACGTACCATGAGGATCTAAAGTCACGAATTCTTCCTTAGGAATATATGAATCTTCCTAAGGAAGAATTAAATCTCCTTAGGAAGATTTATATCTTCATTATGAACAATTAAATCTTCCTAATGAAGATATAAATCCTCCTAAGGAAGATACAAATCTTCCTTAGGAATATTTAATTGTTCGTAAGGAAGAATTCGTGACTTTTAACCCTTTTAGCCGAGTCATCTTAATTCTTCCTGTGAATTTCTAATTCTTCCTTAGGAAGATTTAAAGGGGCCGTCCAACAGATTGGTAAATTGACAA
>VMBQ01008070.1:0-17177 GCA_007657795.1 Dreissena rostriformis
AAAATTTATGGCATGTATGGTTGAAAGTTTCACAGGAAATATTTTGTTCTGCTCTGCATTCGTATATTATACGCACCCCCTATTTGAAGAAAAATTTGGCAGGTAAAAAAGTGCGTATTATATTCGCATATTTACGGTATTATCTTTGCTCTGAAGCATAAAAAAAAAACATGTTTGTTCTCTGAAAAAATAATGGGGATGAACTTAATGCCACCATCATTATGAAGAAATATTCGTAGCAATTAATTAGTTTTTTGTGTTCAATTTTTATGTAAATTGTGTTATAATTAGATTTATTAATTGTTAAAATATTATAATATTGCCAATTTACATTGTGAATGTAGATTAATTAAAAGAAACTGAAGTGTGAATCTTTGAATAATGTTCTGTGTTAGCATTTCAGATACAAAAGATTTATGTTAAGGGGTCCAAATTTGTAGGAATACTTTTTTTTATTGGTTTTGTATTTGCAAAAATGTTTACGATCTTCATGAAAATACTGTTTTAGAACTGCATATTGATTGAAATGTAAAGCTCAAATTTAATCTTTTGTCTTTATACACCCCAACACCCCACAAAGTAAAGGGGGGCTTACTGGAATCACTATTGACTAGGGATTGCAATTGAAGCAAAATCCTGCCTTGTGATGAAGCATTTTTCATTTTTCACACTTTTGACTCCTTCAAATTATCTGCCAGTGACTGCATCATTTTTATGTGACCAAATGTGACCAAGACCAACTCTCAAATACAGTTTTTATCATTAAATGTGTGTTCTTTGCATGCTATTGCATTTAAAATTATACAAAACAACATATTCAGAGTATTAAATAAAATGTATATGCAGAAACAAAATTGCTCTTGACTTCAATATGAAAATTGCATTTGACCCCTGAACATTTCAAGACTGGGGATTATTTGACTCCTGATTTTCAAAATCTATTGAAATCTCTGATTGACGTCTGTGTGTCTTGTCTGTCAGTCCATGATGAGACTCAAACTGGTCCGGCAGGCCCCGTTCTCCTACAATTGTAAACCTACAACATTCAAACCTGCAAGATATGTTTTGTTACTTTTGGCTCATTAACTGTGGAGGCCACATTTATTGCTCAATCTTGATGAAACGTGACGAGATTTTTTATTTTGAATTGGAATTACATGTGTCCAAATCTTGTTTTCACTCTAAAAGCCACATGTATGACTCAAATCTTGATGAAATTTTATCCGAATGTTGGTCTTGTCAATATTTAGGCCATGTTTGAATCGGGGCGGGTTTCTCGTGAAACATGGTCAGAAAATGTATGCTGTCTTAGCCAATTTTGAAACTGGGTCATGTAAGGTCAAAGACAAAGACTTTGAATTGGTCAAATTAAAGAAAAATCTTGTGAACACTCTATGGAGCCAATATTTATCGCCCAATCTTCATAAAAGTTTAGCGGAAAATTTATCCCAAGTATATCTGGGCTGATTTCATAAATGGTCAGTTGACATCAGAGACTGTTTAGGTTGAATTAAAGAAAAACCTTGTGAGCACTGTAGAAGTAATATTTGTTTGCACAATCTTCTGGAGACTTACTTTGACAATTATTTTGTTCTTATGATTTCTTAGCTGAGTTAGATATGTAATTGTCCATTTAAAAACATGGCTGCCATGAGAAAGCCAAGTTTTACTTATATGGCCATAGTTAAACCAATTCAACACTCTAAAAATCACTGTTATACCCACTATTCTTGAAACTTGCTAAGAATATTAAAACAATTACATGTATATTATTTATATATCTGGGCTGATTTCCAAAATTATTATGGTTTGTTCAACAAAATGTCTTCCAGTTGTTTGGGCAGTTTTCCTAATAAAGTATATTGTGAAACCTTATTAACACTACCTGCTGAGAACCGTTTAGTTCCTGAGATGTCAGGTAAGCGGTTAAGGGACTTCAGCTGTCTTGTTTTTGGCCCCTATCATGATAAAGTTAGTTTTTGTTTGCAGATTGTAAGTGCATACTTGGTATGTTAGTGTAAACATAAAAAAAATCTGCTGTTTGCAACAACATAAGAACGATTTTTTTTTTATTGAATTCAAAATCTGTATTGTGTCATTCATGTTGAAAGATATCCTAATATTCCTCCCTCCTCATCTTAACTAGAAAAAATATACACTACAATCCATACACATTTGAAAATGAAGAGGGAAAATACCTTGGTTGTATATACAGAACAATACTCATTTGGCTAATGCATTTTATTACACGCATGTGGATAGATAACATGTCTACATCAAAGAGAATATTTTAAAATCGTCATGTAATTTTGTGTTGTGCTTCTCTTTCACTACTTTAAGCTAAAATATATCAAAAATGCTATTAAATGTTTTCTGGATTTATCAGTGATCAGTGTACTCCTAGCCATATAGTGTATACTTGTTGTGTGATGTTGTGTATTCAGAAAGGTTCTATCTTACTTGGTGTTCTTTGAGCCATTTTGGACTAACCCTTTGCATGCTGGGATATTTGTCGTCTGCTAAAATGTCGTCTGCTGAATTTCTAAAATAAGCATTTTCTTCGATTTTTTTTTTAAGACCACTATCAGAATAGCAAACACTTTGGATCCTGATGAGACGCCACGTTCTGTGGCGTCTCGTCTGGATCCAAACTGTTTGCAAAGGCCTTTAAAATTCTGTTCCAGCGCTAAAAGGGCTAATGCATGTTTGAAATTGAAACATATGCAAGTGAAACATGGTGAAAAGTACAGTAACATGCCATTAAACATCCTATTATCATGATCTGTGACACATTTTATCATCCACAATTCAATGTGCTGAGATTCAGCTAGAAATATCTCAGATTTGTATGTGCATTTGTCAAGAACTCATCATGTGGTCTTACCTGTGTTTGTCAAAAACAGTTCCTGGTTTTATCATTTCAGTTTTATCCTGACAAATGAAAATGCCATGCTGTTAATAAATAATCCAAGTGTTATGTTCTATATTGGTTTCGTGTTGTCATTGACAATACTTATACATCTTTCTTAGTATATGGCACAAAAGAAATTTTGCAGAGTTATGCAAGCTACCATTTGTATATTTACAGTATAAATTCTTAGTTTTATGTGATGCTTTCTCCTTTGAACAGATTGACAGTGATTTGCATGAGCACTGCTTTCAAATTATGAATTGTGAAGTATTTAAAAATAGGGACTTAAATCATTTTGTTAAAAAAAAGAACAAAATTCAAAAGAACAAGATTCATATTAAACAGAATTAAAGAAAATGACATTTATGTTATTTTTCCATGTGTCTGAATCCAAGGATTTCATTACAGATCAGCTTATGAAATATTTAAAGCACAAATACTTGCTAAATTCTTGTGGATTCCAAGAGTAAACTTATAATTACAGGCAATATGATTATAATTAAGAAAACAAAATCATATTATGATTTTATGTCTGTATCTTAGAAGATTCACTGCAAATGAGTTCCATAATTAAAGGCAATATGATGGTAATATAGAAAACATAAATTATGATTTATGTCTGTATCTTAGAAGATTCACTGTAAATGAGTTCCATCCAAAACCAACACCATTACATTATGTCCTCATTTGCACGGGCATTGATTTCAGATTTGTGGCCAATATTGCTCCATGGCCCATGCTTTTTAGGGCATCTTTGTTGACTCAGTGTTACAAACTAGTTATCAGATTTGTTGCTGTTTATTTCCTGATGGACAATACATTAATGAGAAGGTTTATTGCTTTTGAGAGCTTGTCTGCAGCTCTGTTCTGGAAATAATTGGTTTTCTATTCAGAGTCCATTTCTGTGTATTGAATTTCGTTAAAAGTGCATTTTTTTTTGGTCAAATTTGTGGCTGAAATTTGCCTCTATTCCCAATATAAGAATGTATTTATATTTCCCAAATGATCGACTGACCTTAATTCCAAATGAAGGTTTCCAAAAAAAACAACATGTTTTTTTTAATAAATTGAAACATTTGTTCATCTCCCTATCAATTGTAAATATTAAATTGAAA
This sequence comes from Dreissena rostriformis, assembly GCA_007657795.1. Taxonomy (NCBI): domain Eukaryota; kingdom Metazoa; phylum Mollusca; class Bivalvia; order Myida; family Dreissenidae; genus Dreissena; species Dreissena rostriformis. Next base: position 4,027 of record VMBQ01008070.1, read on the forward strand.
ACAATTTTATTCTCAATTTTAAAGCATTTTTTAGCAAAAACTGCAATACCAATTTATCAACTCTTCTCTAAACAAGGTGTTATTTTCCAAATCCAAAATGGTGGCAAAAAAACACTGTGTTCTGTGCCCTGTTGGAAATTAAAGAAGTGACCTACTTCAGATGGTCATAACTTGTGTTCATGGTGTTGGTATTGTCTATAAGTTGATGCATATCTGTGCCATTCTTGCACGGTTGAATATCTTTTAGAATTATTAATACATGTTTAATATTAGATTGGCATTAATTTTAAGTTTGTTTGATGTCTTTGTAACATGAAGAGGTGACTTAAAACATTAAATATTTCTTTAGATGTCTTCTTATTTCAAAGATATCTGTTTTGATTTGCAATGTACCTTATTCTCTAAACAATGCGTTTGAAACTGTGTAACATAACATTACTTTATGACAAGCTATAGTCAATAACTGTCTTATTAAATCTATCGCTCATAGCTTGTACAAAACAAATTAATCTCTTAAACGTCATGATAACTTTTTAATTAACTAGTTTCAGACGCTTACTTAAAATAATAATTAACAAGAAATATCTTTAAAAAAGATATACGGCGTTGATTGTGGTTGGAGTTGGTGAAGTTTAATGAATGAAATCAAAGAAAATGAATGTCTTTTTCCATGCAGTTCTTAGCTGCATCACACGCAGAACGGGATGTTATGCGGAGTTTTTGTGGCTTATTTTACATGATTACATAGTGCGTATCATATATCTATAGATACAAAACAGAAAAACAAAAGAAGAATTGAAGTGAAATAAAAACATACAAGTCAACCGGCCACACACGAAGTATCCATANAAAACTATTTTATTCCCAATTTTAAAGTATTTGTAAGTCAAACAAAAAACTACACCAATTTATCAACTTTTATTTTAAACAAGGTGTTTTCCAAATCCAAAATGTTGAGAGAAAAAACAGTTTTCTGTGACCTGTTTGAAATGAACCCATTTATGCCTAGCGTCTAGAAAAAAAGGCCTTGGCAAACAGCGTAGACCCAGATGAGACGCCGCATGATGCGGTGTCTCATCAGGGTCTATGCTGTTTGCTTAAAGGAATTTCTGTAAGAAATATTCTAAATAAAGAAATAAATATACTAGACATCCCTAATTTTGGAAATAAATTGGTCCAATTTAGAAGGATAGGAGAGTTCACTAGGCATAAATGGGTTAAAGTAGTGACCTTCTTCAGATTTCATTTCAGATGGTCATAAGTTTTGTTCATAGTGTTTGTTTGGTTGTATTGTCTATAAGTTGATGCATATCTGTGCCATTCCTGCACTGTTGAATATCTTTTAGAATTATGAATACATTTATAATATCAGATTGTCATAAGTTTAGTTTGTTTGATGTCTGGCAAACATCAAGAGATGACTCAACATTAAATCATTTGGTTAGATGTCTTCTGAATTCAAAAATATCTTTAATGTATCTAAGTCTCTTAACACTGTGTTTGAAACTGAATAACATTACATAACTTTATGACAAGCTATAGTCAATAACTGTCTTATTAATTCTATCGCTAACAGCTTGTATAAAACAAATTAATCTCTTTAACGTCATGATAACTTTTTTATTAACTAGTTATGTAACAGACCACTTGTTAAAAATAAAGATAAAAATATGCTAAACAATTTCATAAAGCACACAGCTTCAACTAGTATAATATTAAATATAAAACGTTCACACACCATCTGCTCCATTACATTAATCATGTTCACACAAATAGAGCTCCCATCTTATTAATTTTGACAATCGTTTAATGTGACCTTTTTAAACATGGATAGTAAAAACACAATTTAAGGGCATCGTCATTGATTATTATCTAATGTGAACTGATTTATTAGCGTTCTGAATCAATATGTGGTGCGAGAGGCCAGAGATGTTGTTGTCCATTCAGAGTAATCTGTTCACACAAATAGTGCTGCCATGTTATTTATATTGACAATCGTTTAATGTGACCTTTTTATACGCCCGTTTTTTCAAAACGGGACGTATTATAGTTTCACCCTTGGCGGGCTGGCGGCGGCGGCATCCACAGCAGTGTCCGCTCGCTAATACAAATAGTTTTCATCCGATCTTCACCAAAGTTGGTCAGAAGTTGTATCTAGACAATATCTAGGTCTAGTTCGAATGTGGGTCATGCCGGGTCAAAAACTACGTCACGGGGTCACTTAGTGCATTTCAAGGATTTAGCATGGAACGTGCGTATCTTGTGACAGTTTGGCACTCTTGTTCAGATCTAATTTCAGATGGTCATAACTTTTGATATCTAATGATTTCAAAGATATCTTTCAGGATTTGCGATGTATCCAAGTCTCTTAACACTCTGTTTGAAATTGAGTAACATTACATAACTTTATGATAAGCTATAGTCAATAACTGTCTTAATAATTCTCATGGCTTGTATTATATAAAACCAATTAAACATCGTGACAAATTTTTTATTAACAAGTTACAGGCCACTTGCTAAAACTGAATATAAAGATATGCTAAGCAGTTTCATAAAGCACACACGACTTTAACTAGTATAATATTGAATATAAACGTTCACACACCATCTGCTCCATTACATTAATCATGTTCACACAAATAGAGCTCCCATCTTATTAATATTGACAATCATTTAATGTGACCTTTTTAAACAAGGATAGTAAAAGCACGATTTAAGGGCATCATCATCGATTATTATCTAATGTGGGATGATTTATTACCGTTCTGAATCAATATGTGGCGAGGCCAGAGTTGTTGTGGTGCATTCAGGGTAATCTGTTCACACAAATAGAGCTGCGATGTTATTAACCCTTTGAGCGCTGGAACCGGATTTTGAAGGCCTTTGCAAACAGTTTGGATCCAGATGAGACGCCACAGAACGTGGCGTCTCATCAGGATCCAAACTGTTTGCTATTCTGATAGTATTCTTTGAAAAAAATCAAAGAAAATGCTTATTTTAGAAATTCAGCAGACGACATTTTAGCAGACGACAAATTTCCCAGCATGCAAAGGGTTAATATTGACAATCGTTTAATGTGACCTTTTTAAACATGGATTATAAAATAACCATTTGAGGGCATCTGAGCGTTTGAGGGCATCATCATCGATTATTATCTAATGTGAACTGATTTATTAGCGCTCTGAATCAATATGTGGCAAGGCCAGAGTTGTTGAGGTCCATTCAGACAGCTGCTGAAGTTGGGTACTTGAACATGATGTAGCTCTCAAATAATTGACAGTGATGGGTGACTGTGGGTTTCTGGTATGGATATAAATGGAATGATGGATAACTGGTGTGAATCATTTTGTGCTATAGAGACGTTTTTCGCCTTTGAAATAGTTGCGAATAAATTTAATAATGAATGTAATTGTATTTAATGCATTTGACGATCATGAGAAACAGTTGTAAACATTTTAATAATGAATTTCTTCTTATTTAATCGAAAAACAATAATATGGTATAAAGCTGTGATAAAAAAATGTGTTTGAAAATATAGTGACATGTTTTACCAGTATAAAATACTTATTTTGGTTTTGTACTATGTATGTGAACTGTGCCCAGTTGAAGATCAAAATATTGAAAGTATTAACAGTAATTTGTAAAGTCAAGGTCACAATTTAAGGTCAATGGTAATAATTTCTTACCTGAAAAAAATACTGAAGGGCATATCTTTGTGACAACTGTACTCTTGTTTGCAATGAGAAAAATGTTATTTGGTTATGGATCTTATAATAATGCTGTCTTGTCATTTTCTGCTGTTTGAACATATTCCAAGGTGTGTATTGTTCATCAATTCAAACATGTTCTAAGGTGGTTGTTGTTCTTTACACTGAAAATTTTCAAAGGTGTGTGTTGTTTATCATATTGAACATGTTCTGATCTGTGTTGTGGTCATCAATTTGAACATGTTCCAGTGATATTTTTACAAATTTTCTCATCTGAGTCCTGGGACTCGATAACTTGCAAATCTATGAGTCCCTTAATTGAAAGAACGAGTCCAAATATTTAACTACATTCCTTTTAAGAAATTTCTATGCATTTTTGGGACTCACATAATTCAAAACTATGCATCCCTAGAGGTTTTTGTGAGTCCAGGACGCGGGACTCACAGGTAAAAATATCACTGTGTTCTAAGGTCTCTGTTGTTCTTTAAATTGAACATGTTCTAGACTAAGGTGTGTATTGTTCAATTTTTAAATGTTCTTAGATTTGTGGTGTTCTGCAATTTAAACATTTTTCTACGGTTAGTGTTTTTTTTTCTTCAAATTGAACTTGTTCTTAGATGTTGTTCATAAAATTAAACATTGTGAGGTGTGTGTTTTTCTGCAATTTGAACATTTTGTGAGGTGTCTATTGTTCTTCATTTAGAACATGTTCTAATGTGTTTATTGCTCGTTCAGTCAACTGCTATTTTAAATGCCACATTGGCTCTATTAATTTCTTTGCATCAATTATTTAACATATTATAAACATAAGGACATTAATTTAAAAAATAAATGAAGAATCCTGCTCAGCTGTCACCAAAGACATGTGTTTTTTTATCACAAAATCTTTCCATCCTTCACAATTAAGTTCTGTCCTCTCAGATGTGTTTCTCAAACTTGATAGCATAATGCTGTAGTTGAACAATAATGATGTTATCACCCAAAATGTGTGAAGTCCTAATGACAGTTTGTTGTTCCAGTCTTTTCTCATAGAAGTTTAACCCTTTGAGCGCTGGAACCAGATTTTGAAGGCCTTTGCAAACAGTTTGGATCCAGATGAGACGCCACAGAACGTGGTGTCTCATCAGGATCCAAACTGTTTGCTATTCTGATACTATTCTTTGAAAAAAAATCTAAGAAAATGCTAATTTTAGAAATTTAGCAGACGACATTTAAGCAGACAAAAATTTCCCAGCATGCAAAGGGTTAAGATATTCTATACTGGTGTTCAATAGAGCATTGACAATATCTAAAGCATTTACTCTCTGCTTGATTAATGTACTGTTTTCATATTTCGACACTAACACAGCATGTTATTTCTTCAACAACCAAAGGCATTACTTTTAACAAAGAAATTTTATAAATAATTATATGGTTTAAAATAAACCGTCCAAATATTTTAGTTAAAAGTGCCGGAGGCTACATTTGCAGTTACCATTCGAAGGTTGCTGCAGTGTTAAATTAACATCTATATTACATACTGATCATTATTCTGCCCTCTAATTTGAGAGCAGTAATTATTATACCCCTTTGATATCTAGCCGGCAACTGTAAACACTGATTTGGTGTTTCCTATTGCTTTAGTGATTTACAAAAATGATAACAATTTTATTACATTTATCAACAGGTTTATGACATTTATCAATATAAGGGATGTTGTCAAGTTGTGTCAAAGCCCTGTAATAAGATAGCCTATCTAAGATTGTTATCTCCCCTTTGTGGGATAATTAGTGCAATTGAGTAAATGACAGGCTTTTGTTGAAGTCAGGGAGTATTTTCCTGCCCCGGAGCATTGAAGAATTGAAGAACGGAGGAAATTAAATTTTTAACCGATTTAAAAGTGAATTTAGAATGAAGTCCTCATGAAATAACAGAACAATCCACTCACTGTAATTGTTCAATAAGATGTCATTCTTTGGAATGTTTATATGTACTACTAGATTTCAGAGTGAGGATCATTTTGAAATATTGTGTTTTGTCCTAACGATATTCTGTGTCTGATTAGAACTTAGACTGCGTGCTGCTTTCTGATATTTGGTATTCAAATTATCTTAATGTTTCGGGAAAAAAATGACACATTTTAATTGGCATCACAATTTGCTATGAGTGTTAACTCGGTATGCAGATGGCGAAAATTATATATGATATATTTCCATGTAATATTCTGAATTGTTATATAATGTAGCACACAATTATTCTTCATATAATTATGGCATTTGTGTCAAATGTATGTGGTTTTTTCTTATTGGAAAGTGGTTCAGTGACTTTGATGGTCAATCCAATCACCATTAATGGCTGCACATCCTGCCAGATATGGCGCTTTAATAGCTCCCTTGTGGCCCTTTGAAATCTTCAATCTTCAGGCAGAAACATTGGCTGCTTTGGCTGTGGTGCATTAATATTCTATGGTGATTGAAGTTCACCACTATATAGGTCATTTGTGCACTCATCTTACTTGCTCCATGCATTGACCCCTAATGTCAGTGTGGCTGCCCAGGGGTCAAGGGAATTCAAGGGGCCATCAAAACAAACAACTGGGAAGGTCACTGCTGGGGTTTTATTGCACTTTTAGAAAATAAAATGCATTAGCCAAATGAGTATTGCTGAACCCAGTTGCCATAGACTGGCTACTTAGGCTGTTATGTGTTTATGAATTTTTGACTGCCTGGCAAAAATCAGTTTTCTGTCAGTGAACACATAGATCCTTTTTAAATATAAAAAAAGGATGTAATATTATGCTTATAACGGATGCATTGTACATTATAAGTAAGCGATATAAATAATAATTTAAAGATAGCCTTGTTTGGATTTATTGAAAGTCATTATACTATTTACTTCTGAGCTAGGAAAAGAAAGTATAAAAACATCTCCTTTGGTCAAATAATTAAAAAAAACTTTTTAATAAAACACTGTTTACTTCTTCTAAGTTTGTTTTATTGAAAGTTTGTCAGCAAATGAAAAATCGTTTAACAATTATATGATAACAGAAATATAGCTTTGTATACAAGTGTATAATTACTTTAAGCATGCAAGGCCATTGCCTGTCTATATCCATCACATGGCCCAGAGCTATGGGACTTCTGTACTTCATGGGTACAATATGACACTAGTGAGTGACCAGTCTATCTGATAAAGATCTGGAGTACAGTCCACCATCCAGAAACTTTGAAGGGAGTTAAAGAAAAGCAACAGTTTTCATGTACTTTTGTGTGTTTCTGTGTTGCATTTCTTGTGTTCAATCGACAAGCAAAATTGATTTTAGAGGAGGAATAAAAAGGATAATAGTGATTAATGGTGAATGCTCCACTTGGATGAAATTGGAATTTATGACTTTGAATTCATTATGTGGCAGTTTATATCTAGTGTAGAGAAAAGTCTGGACATTACTTTGATATTTTAATAGGAAAATGTATGATTTATGTTTGAATTGCTTTAAGAAGAACGATCTCCATTTGATAATTGAATTTAATTGTTGTAGGAACTGGTATTAATGGAAAATTGTGATGTTCTAGACCTTTGCTTTTAAATGGTAATTTATTGTGTAGAAGTTCTAATCTCAATTCATAAATTATTATTCGTACAATTAGTTAAGTAAAATATTGTCACAATTTTAATTATGTTGTAAATTAAGGTTAAATATATTATTACTGGTGCAAATATGTTCATTTGTGAGACACTGTCTAGAAACAGCCTTAAAATGGGTTTTTGATTGCATATGTGATTTTGCTAAAAGGTTTTCTTGTTTCTGCAGACTATTTTCATGAAATTGGTTGCGTGTGAACTGGTGGATTTTAAATAAAAAAGTAAACTAGCAATTATCCTGAATGCATGCTACTTGTTATATAAAACTTTGAATCTGAGGGTATTTTTTTTTAATGTCATTTGCTTAACATTCTGTCCAATGGCAGTAACTATCGTAATTTTGCATTAGTATCTAATGGGCCATTTAAATGTCATTTGTATTAGATTAATGTAAATACTATGGCTCAAAATCATTTGATCTTGTATTGATATTGTATCTCTGTTGCTGAACTTTAGATTGGTTGTATTACTAATTCTATCCATGCAGTTCTTACTTCTTAGAACACAGCGTCATTGTTCATTATTCAATATTATTCCATTAGTATTTAATGTGAATCTGTTGGTCAATTTGTTGCTAAGGAAATTGGATTCTGATTTTATGTAATTCAACTAATGTAATGTGATTTTCTGCAAATATAAAATAGAATCTTTTACATTGAGGCTTTTCTCTGAATTCAACAGTCACAGTGTCTCTTGTGATACATAAAACAGGTAAGATGACTGTATTTTAATGTTCTAAGATTGTTTTTCCTTATGCGTTGTTGGAAACTAATTATGATTTGTTTGGCGTTCAATTTTACATTTTATGATAATAAGCAGTATGTTTCAATATCCCATATATATTACCGTAATTTGAAAATGTTGGATTTTAAGTATATTATTTTCACTGGTCTCATAAAGAAACAGTCCATAAGTGTTGATCTGAGTGTGTTATATTAATATATGTCCAATTAGATTAACAAATTTCTATGATAAACCTTCGTGATTGGCTTATAATATTTCATGACTCCTTATAAGTAATATTGAGGCATTTTTCGAATGCCTTAATAAAGCCATATTGCTCTTCTATAATTCTTAAAAGCATAACCTAATCTGTTAAGTATTTAGCTCCTGTGGTCCACAATTTGTCAGGATTAGATGGCATTAAACAAACACACAATTCTATTTTAGGAGTATCCTAATGATCTTATGATGGTGTTGTTTGAGGCAGATTTTTTAAAAGCTGAACAGAAAATGGAGTTCATTAATGTCTCATGTGATACACAGAAAGGTGAAGGATTTGCTTGCATATGGCATTAGATGGCCCTGTTAGTCCAACTTGTTGACGCTCTCAAATACTCAGGGACTTTCTGGTTAAATCAGTTACAATATATCAGTTGTAAAATTGACTTCTAGGTAAAACCAGTGCTCAGAATTATATAACAGAAAAGTAATATCTTTACTACAGCAAGAACTTAAAGGTGAATTGTTTGCTGTGGTGTTTCATATTTCAAATGATGGAAGAGAATTGTGTTCAAGAATTGTGATTAATACCCTGTAATGGAAAATATAAGTATTTTGTTCTTGAGAGTTTTACTGAGGATATTTGGTTATATAAGCAACTATTTATAAAAACTTAATGTTCAGAATTATAGTCATGAAAAATATCTGACGTGGATTAAAAATCTGGAAAGTCAGCAGTAATAGTGTAATCAGGGCTTTTTTTCCTTCTAAGAGAATGGCCGTTTTTAATTTTGTTACTTAAATTTTCACAATTTAAAGAAGTTTGCTACTCAAATTTTGACAATTAAAAAAAATTGGTACTCATTTTTCATAATTTTAAGCAGTTTGCGACTCTGTTTTTCACAATTTTGACAAGTCCGTGACTCATTTGGAGGGGGCCAAGTCCGCTTCACAAAGATGGGAAAAAAGCCATGGTGTTTATACTTTATAGTACTCAAATTTAAAGTCTGACATGGTTTTAAATTAAATGCTTGAAAGTTCAATAGATTATCACTGTCTGCAATTATAAATAGTGTTTACCGTAACAGATAAAACATAAGCAAAACAAAATGGATGATCTAGCAATCTGTCAAAGAAGTGATTATCACCTTGATTTACCCTTTGCATGCTGGGAAATTTGTTGTCTGCTAAAATGTTGTCTGCTGAATTTCTAAAATCAACATTTTCTTCACTTTTTTTCAAAGACCACTATCAGAATAGCAAACAGTTTGGATCCTGATGAGACGCCACGTTCTGTGGCGTCTCATCTGGATCCAAACTGTTTGCAAAGGCCTTCAAAATCCCGTTCCAGCACTGAAAGAGATTATCACCTTGATTTACATTTTGCAATTGACTTCCAATGTTTGAAGTTTTCAAAGAATGTTAAGACCGCCTTCGGGCTTGGCTTATAAATGTTTTTAAAAGCAAAATAGTTAATTTTGTATAGTCCTTTTTTAATTGACTTTTAACAAGTGGGTAAAGTAAATATTTCTTTCGTACTAAAGCAAACAGGTAGTTAATTAAGTAAATATTCGTTCAACAAACAGTTGGTCATCAAAACCGGCACAAAATCTTCTATTTAGAAGGATTGCTGTATCGGAAGAAGAAGAAAACAAAATGTGCTAAAGGGATCCATCTTTGATTTGTATTGAACTTTGGCTTTAAACATATATTCCCTGTTTATTGTAGCAGCTATGTCTGAATTATGTTTGTTCACAGTAGATCATTATTGGTCTGGAGGTTGGGTGTATTGGTCTCTGTCTGTCTTGCCAATTGTTAATTGAGAGATTCATGTTGATATGTTATTAGCACCCAATGGTAGAAACAGTCATGGAATTGCAACAGTCATTTCTCACAGAATTGTGCGATATTTCTTGAAATAAAGCCAGACTTAATTATTGGCAGTTCATTTGTATATCCACTTGCATGGTCATTGCTTTAAATTGTTCATATTATTAGCACATAGTGCTAAAAACTTTCATGGAATTGCAAATGGAGGTGTTGACCACCTTAGGAGGGCTTGTTAACCCTTTGCATGCTGGGAAATTTGTCGTCTGCTAAAATGTCGTCTGCTGAATTTCTAAAATTCGCATTTTCTTATTTTTTTTTCAACGAATACTATCAGAATAGCAAACAGTTTGGATCCTGATGAGACGCCACGTTCTGTGGCGTTTCATCTGGATCCAAACTGTTTGCAAAGGTCTTCTAAATCCGGTTCCAGCGCTCAAAGGGTTTAAACCATGCTGGCAAGTTGGTTATAAAGTTGGCACAAATATTGGGGGAAATAATGAAATTCAGTGAATGCACATTTGGATTCTATAAGTTTGGTGATATATTGTGGTATTTAATATGACACAAGGGTTAAACTTGCAAGCTTTTTCAAAATCGTTGTAGATTGGATTTGTGTGAACATTGGAAAAGAAGAAAGGAAAATAGTTCATGGTGTGCATATTGGTTCTATCAGTCACATATTGTGGCTTTTATGGAGAATGTTCTGTTTATGATTTGATTAAGAAGAATAATTGATTGGGCACTTGTTTTGGTATCAAATTCATCTTGGCTGCCAGTTTATTTTGGGGGAAGGATGTTTATTCAATAAGTTTGTTATGGATTCAGAAAATAATTAATAATTGTCTTGGAATTGTTTTCCTGCTGAGTTGTAGTCCAAATGTGTTCAACATACACTTTCTGGCTTATGCCACTTGTTGACTTTGTTGAGTTTGAAGTGAAAAGTGATTTATTGTGATTTGTGTGATTTGTTGCAATGGTGTGTTATCGGTTATAAATGACAGTGATAGGTTATACATGGGCATGATTAGTTGTGAAAAAGAAGCATACACAACTGTGTGAGGTTGTGAATTTGTATGATTGGATTTGAATAAGTGTGATTTTATTTTAATTAGTGTCATTGGATGTGGTTTATTGTGATTGGTTGTGAATTATTCTTTATATACAGTATTTGTGTCAAATGTATGTGGTTGTTTCCCTATTGGAAAATGGTTCAGTGACTTTGATGGTCAATCCAATCACCATTAATGACTGCACATCCTGCCAGATAGGGCACTTAAATGGCTCCCTTGCTGCCCTTTGAAATCTTCAATCTTCAGGCAGAAACATTGGCTGCTTTGGCTGTGTTGCATTAACCCAATTATGCCTAGTGGACTCTCCCATCCTTCTAAATTGGATCAATTTATTCCCAAAATTAGGGATGTCTAGTTTTTTTATTTCTATATTTAGAATATTTCTTACAGATATTCCTTTAAGCAAACAGCGCAGACCCTGATGAGAAGCCGCATCATGCAGTGTCTCATCTGGGTCTACGTTGTTTGCCAAGGCCTTTTTTCTAGACGCTAGGCATAAATGGGTTAATATTCTATCATGATTAAAGTTCACCACTTTATAGGTCATTTGTGCACTCATCTTACATGCCATGCATTGACCCCTTATGTCAGTGTGGCTGCCCAGGGGTCAAGGGAATTCAAGGGGCCATCAAAATAAACAAATGGAGAGGTCACTGCTGGGGTTTTATTGCACTTTAATTGAATGTTGAACCCTCTTGCCATAGACTGGCTACTTAACTTGTTTGGTATTTATGAATTTGTTAGGTATTTATGAATTTTTGACTGCCTTGAGAAAATATGTTTTTTGTCAATGCGCACATAGATCCTTTTTAAATATAAAAAAAATGTAATATTATGCGAATAAAAGATACATTGTACATAGTAAGTTTTATATATAATAATAATAGCCTTGTTTGGAAGTATCGAAAATTATTATAATATTTACTTCTGAGTTAAGAAAAGTATGAAAACATCTCAGTGGTCAAATAATTTAAAAACTATTTAAGTGTAAACAATGTTTATTTCTAAGTTGTTTTATTGAAAGTTTGTCAACAAATGAAAAATCATTTCATAATTATATGATGACAAAAGATCGCTGTGTATACAAGTGTTTAATTACTTGAAGCATACAAGGCCATTGCCTGTCTTAACCCTTTGATCAGCGCTGGATTTTGAAGGCCTTTGCAAACAGTTTGGATCCAGATGAGACGCCACAGAACGTGGCTTCTCATCAGGATCCAAACTGTTTGCTATTCTGATAGTGGTCTTAGAAAAAAATCGAAGAAAATGCTAATTTTAGAAATTTAGCAGACAACATTTTAGCAGATGACAAATTTCCCAGCATGCAAAGGGTTAAGCCATCACATGGCCCAGAGCTATGGGACTTCTGTACTTTATGGGTACAGTATGACACTACTGAGTGACCAGTCTATCTGATAAAGATCTGGAGTACAGTCCACCATTTATGGGTACAATATGACACTACTGAGTGACCAGTCTATCTGATAAAGATCTGGAGTACAGTCCACCATTCAGAGACCTTAAAGGGAGTTAGAGAAAAGCAACAGTTTTCATGTACTTTTGTGTGTGTTTCTGTGTTGCATTTCTTGTGTTCAATCAGACAAACAAAATTGATTTTAGAGGAGGAATAAAAAGGATAATAGTGATTAATGGTGAATGCTCCTCTTGGATGAAATTGGAATTTATGACTTTGAATTCATTATGTGGCAGTTTATATCTAGTGAAGAGAAATGTCTGGACGTTACTTTGATATTGTATTAGGAAAATGTTTGATTTATATTTGAATTGCGTTAAGAAGAACAAGATCTCCATTGGATAATTTAATTTAATTGTTGTAGGAAGTAGAATTAATGGAAAATTGATGTTCTAGACTGTCCTACAGCTTTGAAATGGTATTTTATTGTGTTCGAAAAATGCATTGAATAGAAGTTTTAATCTCAATTTATGCAATATTCTTGGTAAAATCAGTTTATTTAAATAT
>VMBQ01008070.1:17444-36916 GCA_007657795.1 Dreissena rostriformis
TCAGGGCTCACGCTGGGCTCAAATTTTAGGGAGAAGTGACTTCTCCCTGGACACTGATTTAGGGAGAAGTGAGGAGACTTTAGGGAGAAGTGGAGAGACTCGGACACAAGGGTTTGCGTGTAGGGCGTTACAACACACATATATGTGTATCACATTATTGCAGTATACCACTTTAGTACACATAATATTTCTTTTGTGTATCTTAATATTTCTAGCAGATCTAATGAAACAAGTAATAATAGACACAACAGTAAATAACCATAATTTTACTAGCTCTATATTCAATCCATTTTGATGTAAATATATATGATATTAAAAAGACTAAAGTATTTCAAAGGTAATATGTTTATGAAGCTTTAGCCAACATAAGCTTAGAGCAGATATTTATGTTAGTAATATTACATTTAACATATGCTTTGTTCATGTGTGTTTGCAACACATGAACAAAACATATGTTAAATGAAATATTTCAGGTATACCAAGCACTCAAAGTAAACAATAAATGGAATAAAAGTATCAACACTACTGATATGTTTACAACTCATACAGCGCTTCCAATAGCTTTAAAAAGTTGGAAGTCCTGACTTCCAAGCCTTAAATTTTGGACGTCCCAGACATAAACAGTTGGAAGTCCCATTTTTATTTCAATGAATGTTTCAGTAATCGCCACCGTATGTGTTCATCGCTGGATACACACATGTTACAACTCTATCCATTGACCCATAGTCCAGTATACGAGTGACTTTAATTTATAATTAGTAAATTGACGTATTTTTTCTTTAGTTTCAATGAGTCAATATTTTCTCATTGTGTGCATTAATGCCGATCTAAATTTTTCATTCTAAAATACTGCATGTACTGAGTTGCGCGTCTATATTTAGTTACAGCACATTGTCTTTTTTAACACGCACGCTTTCCACGCTTTTCATGCGTGTAGTTTGACAGACGTCAGCAACAATTTCGCGCTGTTATTAAAACACGTGTTTTTCATGGCATACATGTATAGTGATTGGTGTACGCTGAGATTTGTAGTAGCAAATATTATCACATGGCTGTAGAAGAATGGTGTAATTCAGTTTTATAAATGGGCGTGATGAAATATACTTGTACTGAAATTCAATTGTTACCACATAAACAATTTAACGGGTATTGTTTTCACAACTCACTCGCCATACGTAATTGATTGCTCACCATTCACACATTATTGTTATCAAAACATCGTGACAATAGACAAGTACTTACTCCAATTAAGCGGGGTCCGCCTAACCGTGATCAGTGAACGTGTTAAGATTAACTTCTGCTACCATTCATCAATACACAAGTGTCTACTGTGAAGCTGCGCCAATCGTATTCGAAAGGAGGCGGAGTTAAATCTGAGACTTGTGCAAAACACATCGAGTCTGCAGGAAACAGTGTTGATAGAAGCGTTATTTTAATCGACAGCTGACGTCACGACACGGGTTGCTAGTTTATGACCAATGTTTAGGAAGTACAGTGGACGCCATGGGGTTTTGTTATCGGCGTATGGAATCAATTATCGGGCGTAATATACGGCCGTACGTCACTTAGTGCCAAGTGTGTATTGGCAGATTGAATCAGACATTGACATCGATAAAAACGGATGTAAAAAAATTCCGGTAAGAGGGAGACTTGAAGTCGCTTTTTATCTACACTTTCTTAAATTTTAGGCGATGTTTGGCGTAATAAAGCGACTTAGTCGCTCACGTCGCCCCCTAGTGTGAGCCCTGTTATGTCAGTGTGGCTGCCCAGGGTCAAGGGAATTCAAGGGGCCATCAAAATAAACAAATGGAGAGGTCACTGCTGGGGTTTTATTGCACTTGAATTGAATGCTGAACCCTCTTGCCATAGACTGGCTACTTAACTTGTTTGGTATTTATGAATTTGTTTGGTATTTATGAATTTTTGACTGCCTTGAGAAAATATGTTTTCTGTCAATGCACACATAGATCCTTTTTAAATATGAAAAAAGTATGTAATATTATGCAAATAAAAGATAAATTGTACATAGTAAGTTTCATATATAATAATAATAGCCTTGTTTGGAAGTATCGAAAATTATTATAATATTTACTTCTGAGATAAGAAAAGTATGAAAACATCTAGGTGGTCAAATAATTTAAAAACTATTTAAGTATAAACAATGTTTATTTCTAAGTTGTTTATTGAAAGTTTGTCAGCAAATGAAAAATCATTTCATAATTATATGATGACAAAAGATCGCTGTGTATACAAGTGTATAATTACTTGAAGCATACAAGGCCATTGCCTGTCTTAAGCCATCACATGGCCCAGTCTCGAGCTATGGGACTTCTGTACTTTATGGGTACAATATGACACTTCTGAGTGACCAGTCTATCTGATAAAGATCTGGAGTACAGTCCGCCATTCAGAGACCTTAAAGGGAGTTAAAGAAAAGCAACAGTTTTCATGTACTTTTGTGTGTGTTTCTGTGTTGCATTTCTTGTGTTCAATCAGACAAACAAAATTGATTTTAGAGGAGGAATAAAAAGGATAATAGTGATTAATGGTGAATGCTCCTCTTGGATGAAATTGGAATTTATGACTTTGAATTCATTATGTGGCAGTTTATATCTAGTGAAGAGAAATGTCTGGACGTTACTTTGATATTGTATTAGGAAAATGTTTGATTTATATTTGAATTGCGTTAAGAAGAACAAGATCTCCATTGGATAATTTAATTTAATTGTTGTAGGAAGTAGAATTAATGGAAAATTGATGTTCTAGACTGTCCTACAGCTTTGAAATGGTAATTTATTGTGTTCAAAAAATGCATTGTATAGAAGTTTTAATCTCAATTTATGCAATATTCTTGGTAAAATCAGTTTATTTAAATATTATCACGTTTTTAATTATGTTGTAAATTAAGGTTAAATATATTATTACTGATGCAAATATGTTCATTTGTGAGACACTGTCTAGAAACAGCATCAAAATGGGTTTTTGATTGCATATGTGATCGTGCTTGCATATGTGATCGTGCTAAATGGTTTTCTTGTTTCTGTGGACAATTTTCACGTAATTGGTTGCGTGTGAACTGGTAGTTTTTAGTATTAAAAAGTCAACTAGCATTTATTCTGGTTGCGTGCTACACGTTATATTAAACTTTGAATCTTGAGGGTAAAAAAATGTATGTGGTTTGCATAACATTCTATTTTCTTGGAATGTCCAATATGGCAGTAATGTAACCTTAATTTAGCATTAGTATCTAATGGGCCATTTAAATGTCATTTGTATTAGATTAATGTAAATGCTATGGCACAACAAACATTTGATCTTGTATTGATGTTGTATTTTAGAACTTTAGATTGGTTGTATAACTAATATTAGACATGCACTTCTAACTTACTTATTCTAAAACAGCAACATCGTTCATTATTCAATATAATTCCATTTGTATTTAATGTTAATCTTTTGGTCAATTTGTTGCAAAGGAAATTGGATTCTGATTTTATGTAATTCAACTAATGTAATGTGATTTTCTGCAAATATAAAATAGAATCGTTCACATTGAGGCTTTTCTATGAATTCAAAAGTCACAGTGTCTCTTGTGATACATAAACAAGGTAAGATGACTGTATTTTGCTCTGAGATTGTTTTCCTTATGATTTGTTGGAATCTTTTCATAATTTGTTTTGCCTTCAATTTTACATTTTATTATAATAAGAAATATCTTTTAATATGCCATATATTCATTTGTATGACTGTAATTTGAACACATCTAAATGTGCTGGATTTTAATTATATGATTTTCACTGGTCTCTAAAAACCGGTCCAATTTTCAGATGAGTGTGTTAAATTATTTTCCAATTAGATTAAGAAATCTATATTATGATAAACCTACTTTATTGGCTGTTTATATTTCTCCTTATAAGTAATATTGAGGCATTTTTCGAATGCCTTTAAAGCCATATTGCCCTTCTATCATTTTTAAAAAGCATAATCTAATCTGTTAAGTATTAAGCTCCTGGTCCACACTTTGTCAGGATTAGATGGCATTAAACAAACACAAAATTCTATTTTAGGTCAATTCTAATGATCTTTAGGATGGTGTTGTTTAAAGCAGATTTATGTTTAAAGCCAAACAGAAAATGGACTGCTTTATTGTATTATCTGATACGAGGATTTGTGGAGGATTTTAATGCATTTGGCATTAGATGGCCTTGTGAATAATTTATATTCAGCTTTATGGCTAAATGGAATCATTTTATCGTGATATAAAAAGGATAGTGCTAAAGAGTCTTTCATTTAAATGTTCATAAATAGATTTGAATGGCAGGGACTTTCTACTTAAATTGGTCACAATATTTTTTTTATTCAAAATTGACCTCTAGACAAAATAACAACTCAGAATTATGTAACAGAAAAGTAATATCTTTATGACAGCAAGAACTAAATGGTGAATTGTTTGCTGTGGTGTCTTATATTTCAAATGATGGATAAGAATTGTGTTCAATAATTGTGGAGAATGACCGTTTTTCAAAAAAATTAGAAGTTTGTGAGTTAAATTTTCACAATTTAAAGAAGTTTGCCACTCAAATTTTTACAAATTAAAAAAATTTGCGACTAATTTTTTCATAATTTTAAACAGTTTGCGACTATTTTTTACAATTTTGACAAGTCTGTGACTCAAAATGAGAGGGCCTAGTCCGATTCACAAATATGGGAAAAAAGCCCTGGTGTTAATATACTTTATAGTTCTCAAATTTAAAGTCTGACATGGTTTTAAATTAAAAAGTTCAGTAGATAATAGTCTGCAATTATAAATAGTCTTTACCATAACAGATTAAACATAAGCAAACAATATGGAATTATGGATGATCTGGCAATGTCAAAAAAGTGATTATTCGCCTGATTTACATTTTGCAATTGACTTCTAATGTTTGAAGTTTTCTATTAGTGTTAAGACCGCCTTAGGGCTTGGCTTATGAATGTGTTATTATGTTTTTCAATGCAAAATAATTAAGTTTGATAGTCCTGTTTTAATTGACTTTTTACAATTGGGGAAAGTAAATATTTCTTTTGTACTAAAGAAAACACGTAGTAAATTAAGTAAATATTTGTTCAGTAAAAAGTTGGTCTTCAAAACCCGTACAGGCGGCACAAAATCTTCTATTTAGAAGGACTGCTGTATCGAAGAAGAAGAAAACAAAATGCATTAAAGAGATCCATCTGTGATTTGTATTGACCTTCGGCTTTTAAAAAATAAATTCCCTGTTTATTGTAGCAGCTATGTCTGTATTATGTTTGTTCACAGTAGATCATTATTGGTCTGATGTTTGGATGTATTGGTCTCTGTCTGTCTTGCCAATTGTTAATTGAGAACTTCATGTTGATATGTTATTAGCACCCAATGGTAGAAACAGTCACAGAATTGCAACAGTCATTTCTCACAGAATTGTGTGATATATTTCTTGACTATATTTTTGGATGTTCATTTGTATACCCACTTACATGGTCATTGCTTTAAATTGTTCATATTATTAACACATAGTGCTTAAAACTTTCATGGAATTGCAAATGGAGGTGTTGACCACTTTAGCTCTTTGCATGCTGGGAAATTTGTCGTCTGCTGAATTTCTAAAATTAGCATTTTCATCAATTTTTTTTTTCAAAGAATACTATCAGAATAGCAAACAGTTTGGATCCTGATGAGACGCCAAGTTTTGTGTCGTCTCATCTGGATCCAAACTGTTTGCAAAGGCCTTCAAAATTCGGTTCCAGCACTGAAAGAGTTAATATTGGCCTTAACTTTTGCAATATTGATGGAGCTGCACATTTTGAGTGGTGAAAGGTCAAGGTCATCCTTCAAGGTCAAAGATAAAAAAATAAATGGATTTGTGTGAACATTGGACAAGAAGAAAGGAAAATAGTTCATAGTGTGCATATTGGTTCTATCAGTCACATATTGTGGCCTTTATTAAACCCCCACAAACGAAGTTTAGGGGGGTATATAGGATTGAGCTTGTCTGTCGGTCTGTCTGTCGGTCCGTATTGGTTGTCCGCTCCCTTACTCAAGTTGTTTTCATCCGATCTTCACCAAACTTGGTAAGAAGTTGTATCTAGGTAATGTCTAGGTCAAGTTCGAATATGGGCCATGCCGGGTCAAAAACTAGGTCACGCGGTGACTTAGTGCGTTTTAAACATTCAGCATGTTGTCCACTCTCTAATTCAAGTAGTTTTAATCCAATCTTCACCAAACTTGGTCAGAAGTTGTATCTAGTTGAGAAGGTTCTGTTTATTATTTGATTAAGAAGAATAATTGATTGGCCACTTGTTTTGGTATCAAATTCATCTTGACTGCCAGTTTATTTAGGGAGAAGGATGTTTATTCAATAACTTTGTTATGGATTCAGAAAATAATTGATAATTGTCTTGGAATTGTTCCTTCTGAGAATGTAGTCCAACTGTGTTCAACACACACTGGCCGAGTGATGCCACTTGTTGACTTTATTGAGTTTGAAGTGAAAAGAGATTTATTGTGATTTGTATGATTTGTTGCAATGGTGTTTTATCGGTTATAAATGTCAGTGATTGGTTATAAATGGGCATGATTGGTTATAAATGAGCATGATTGGTTATAAATGGGCATGATTGGTTATAAATGAGCATGATTGGTTATAAATGAGCATGATTGGTTATAAATGGGCATGATTGGTTATAAATGGGCATGATTGGTTATAAATGAGCATGATTGGTTATAAATGGGCATGATTGGTTATAAATGAGCATGATTGGTTATAAATGAGCATGATTGGTTATAAATGGGCATGATTGGTTATAAATGGGCATGATTGGTTATAAATGGGCATGATTGGTTATAAATGGGCATGATTGGTTATAAATGGGCATGATTGGTTATAAATGGGCATGATTGGTTATAAATGAGCATGATTGGTTATAAATGAGCATGATTGGTTATAAATGGGCATGATTGGTTATAAATGGGCATGATTGATTGGTTATAAATGAGCATGATTGGTTATAAATGAGCATGATTGGTTATAAATGGGCACAATTAGTTGTGAAAGTGAAGCATAAGATATACAAAACTGTGTGAGGTTGTAAATAAGTGTTATTGGATTTGAATAAGTGTGATTGAATATATATTTATTTATTCCAGTCTCATCCATATACACGATTTTATAAATACATGTATATAGCCATTCTTTAAGAATTATAAGAGACTATAAAACATATTAAAACATAAAACATATTTAAACATACTAAAACACGTTATCATAGTAGTTGGAAGCAAAACTATGCTAAGAAACATAGCCAGCAGGGATTTCAATTGAAGCAGAATCCTGCTTTTTGATGCAAGCATTTTGTAATTTTTTCACTTTTGACTCCTGCAAATTATCTGCCTTGCATCATTTTGATGCAAATGTTAATGGAAGGCTTAATCAATAATATATTTTATATCATAAAAATGTTGTTTTTTTGCCTAGTATTTCTCTCAAATTTACACTAAGATACATTTTTAGAGCATTTAACAAATACGCAGAAAGAAAATAACTCTGGACTTCAGTATTTTGACCCCTGAAAATGTCATTTGACCCCTGCAAATTTAAAGCATGGGGTCATTTGACTTGTGGTTTTCTAAATCTATTGAAATACCTGGCCAGTGTTCAGCAATCTAACAAAGCATCTTGAAATGTTTAGATTTATTGTTTTGATGAAAAGTTAACAACTAATTTATAGTATGGCTAATAAACATAATATAGTAACACTAAAACAGTTTATTTAAACAAGTATGTCAAATCAATTACCATACATTTAGAATTTGGAAATCAAACAGTGGCCATGTTTCCTATACATCTAAAATTAATACATTTACAATAAAAATCATATCATTATTAAAATATCTACTCACTAAAAAATTTACTATACAACATGTTATTTCTCAATTTCAATATATCACAGCAGGTTTTTGCGAGGACCCTAACAATGTCTGGGTGAGTAAACATGAATACAAATTTAGCATTATCACTCATATCTTGAAAACCAGAATCTAAAAATTGAGCTTTCTGGTAAATTACATTTCGTATTTGATTATATAGAGGACATACAAGTAAAACGTGCATTTCCGTCTCTATGAAGTCCTTACAAAAAGGACATGTTCTTTCAAACACTGGTAAATTAATGTAACGCCCTGTTTCAATTCTAAGCGGTGCTACACCACATCTAAATTTAGACAATGCAGACCTATGACAGTATGGCAATTGTAATTTACAATAAAGTTCCGTATCATAACTATTCTTAAATAATCTATATGTTCTTAGTTTATTGCGGTTTGAGCCATTTACACCGGAGTCTCTATTCAAATCAGTTTGCCACTGAGCAATATGACTATTAATTAGTGCAGTACATACATCATTTAACATCGTATTTTTATCAAAAGGTAACATTAAATACATATTTAAATCCATAGAACACAGCTTATCTTTCACAATGAAAGGCCAATTTTTACATCTAGTATTACCTTTATCTACTGACCAGTTAAATATTTTCTTATTTGTCTTACAATCATTATAAAATAGGCATCCAATGGTTAAAAACAGACTTCCACTGATCTATTATAATTGGTTTCCAACCCATATCACCTTGCACCGCAACATTGGGTGTATATTTACCAGTACCAAGGTAGAACCTCATAGCTCTGTGGTGAATAGCATTTATACATGAAAAGGTTCGAACACCCCACACCGACGAAGCATATGTGATTACTGGTACAATACAAGAATAGTATAGCTTTGTGTATACATCATAGGGTAGACCACCGAATGATTTGTACTTAGCAATGAGTAGCCCTAATGAACGACCAGCACACTGAGCTACTATCTTAGCTGTAATATTATAATCTAGATGTTTGGTTAGTGCTAAACCGAGATACATATATTTACTAGTATATTCAATTTTACAATCTCCACAATTAAAAACAAAGTTTGACCTTGGAAATGAATTTGGTCTAAAGTGTACTACATTACTTTTATTAACATTAATGCCCATTTCATTTCTCACACACCATGTTTTTAGCATTGTTAACATATCTTGCAAATCGTTCTCATTCTTAGCAATCAATACAATGTCATCAGCGTATAATAATATGCAAATATTTTCATCGTCGATTTCAATACCTTTATGCATATTTTTTAACATAATAGCAAGGTCATTAATAAACAAAAAAAGTATTGTAGACAACGAACATCCTTGTCTTACACCAGTATTCACACTAAACCAATCAGTACACATACCATTTACTCGTACACAAGCTGATACATCTTTATAAAGGAACCTAACTGCAGAGAGCATCTTGGTTGACATCCACATTCATCTAGCTTACGCCCAAGAATTGGTCTATTAACAGAGTCGAACGCTTTTTGAAAATCGATGAATGCACAAAATGTAGATTGTTTGTTCTTTTTCCTTGCATCAATAATATTAGTGAGACTTGATATATGGTCTACAGTACTACGCTTTTTACGAAAACCATTCTGCTCGTCAACAATTAGATCACTACTTTCAGTCCACTTTACTATTCATTCATTTAAAATACTGCTGTACATCTTGTACATAGTGGGAGCAAGAGCTATCCCACGGTAATATGAATCAGTGTCATTGGATGTGGTATATTGTAATTGGTTGTGAATTATTCCTTATATATGGTATTTGTGTCAAATGTATGTGGTTGTTTCCTATTGGAAATGGTTATGTGGCTTTCATAGTCAATCCAATCACCATTAATGACTGCACATCCTGCCAGGTATGGTGCTTTAATAGCTCCCTTGTGGCCCTTTGAAATCTTCAATCTTCAGGCGGAAAAATGTGCTGCATTGGGTGTGTTGCATTAATGTCCTATCATGATTGAAGTTCACCACTATATAGATCATTTGTGCACTCATCTTACTTGCTGCATGCATTGACCCCTAATGTCAGTGTGGCTGCCAAGGGGTAAAGGGAACTCAAGGGGCTATCAAAATAAACAAATATGGAGGTCACTGCTGGGGTTTTATTGCACTTTAATAGAATGCTGAACCCTCTTGCCATAGACTGGCTACTTAGTTGGTTTTCTATTTATGAATTTTTGACTGCCCTGAAAAAAAAACGTTTTCAGTGCACACATAGATCCTATTTATGCCCCCGAAGGTCACAGCATATAGTGATCGCACTGTCCGTCCGTCTGTCCTTCTGAAATTCCGTCACACTTTGCGTTTAGGTTTTGCATTTAGGTTTTAAAAAATGTGGATTTTTTTGCAATATTGATCATAGCAACTTGATATTTGGCATGCATGTGTATCAAATGGAGCTGCACATTTTGAGTGGTGAAAGGTCAAGGTCATCCTTTAAGGTCTAAGGTCAAAAAAATTAATCAAAGCGGCGCAGTAGGGGGCATTGTGTTTCTGACAAACACATCTCTTGTTAAATATAAAAAAGGATGAAATATTATGCTTATAATGGATGCGTTGTACATTATAAGTTAGCTATATAAATAATAATTATAATAATAGCCTTGTTTGGATTTATCGAAAGTCATAATAATATTCACTTCTGAGCTAGAAAAGAAAGTATAAAAACATCTTCTTGGTCAAATGATTTAAAAACTATTTAAATATTACCAATGTTTACCTTTAAGTTGTTTTATTGAAAGTTTTTCAAATGAAAAATCGTTTANGTCAAAGGTCAAAAAAATTAATCAAAGCGGCGCAGTAGGGGGCATTGTGTTTCTGACATACACATCTCTTGTCAAATATAAAAAAGGATGAAATATTATGCTTATAACGGATGCGTTGTACATTTTAAGTTAGCTATATAAATAATAATTATAATAATAGCCTTGTTTGGATTTATCGAAAGTCATAATAATATTTACTTCTGAGCTAGAAAAGAAAGTATAAAAACATCTTCTTGGTCAAAAGATTTAAAAACTATTTAAATATTACCAATGTTTACCTTTAAGTTGTTTTATTGAAAGTTTTTCAAATGAAAAATCGTTTAACAATTATTTGATGACAGAAAGATAGCTGTGTATACAAGTGTATAATTACATCAAGCATGCAAGGTGATTGCGTGTCTGTATCCATCACATGGCCCAGAGCTATGGGACTTCTGTACTTCATGGGTACAATATGATACTACTGAGTGACCAGTCTATCTGATAAAGATCTGGAGTACAGTCCACCATTCAGAGACCTTGAAGGGAGTTAGAGAAAAGCGACAGTTTTCATGTACTTTTGTGTGTGTTTCTGTGTTGCATTTCTTGTGTTCAATCAGACAAACAAAATTGATTTTAGAGGTAATAAGTAATATTTAGGCATTTTTTGAATGCCTTTATATTAAAAGCCATATTGCCCTTCTTTAAGGCTAAAAGGCATAGCCTAATCTTTTAAGTATTTAGCTTCTGGTTGACAATTTGTCAGGATAAGATGGTATTAAACAAACACAAAATTCTATTTTAAGTCTATCCTAATGACGTTACGATGGTGTTGTTTAAAGCAGATTTTTGTTTAAAGCCAAACAGAAAATGGACTGCATTACCGTCTTATCTAATACGATGATAGGTGAAGGATTTTGTTGCATTTGGCATTAGAAGGCCTCATGAGTGATTTCTATTAAGCTTAATGGCTAAATGGAAGCATTTTATCGTAATAGAAAAAGGATAAGTACGAAAGAGACTTCCATTAAAATGTTTATAAATAGATTTGAATGGCAGGGACTTTCTGGTTAAATCAGTCACAAAAAATGCGTGGCAAAATTGACTTCTAGGTAAAACCAGTGCTCAGAATTATATAACAGAAAAGTAATATATTTATTACAGCAAGAAATTAATGGTGAATTGTTTGCTGTGGTGTTTCATATTTCAAATGACGGAATAGAATTTTGTTCAATAGTTGTGATAAATACAATAGTTATGGAAAATATAAGACTTGTGTTCTTGAAGAGTTTAACTGAGGATATGTTGCTACGCAACTATTTGTATAGTCATGATAAATATCTGACACGGATACAAATTCTGAAAAGTTTAATAGATTATTCAAATTTTATATCTGCCATTTTTGTTAAATGCTTGAAAGTGCAATAGATTATCACTATCTGCAATTATGAATAGTCGGGGATTTCAATTGAAGCAGAATCCTGGTATTTGATGGAGCATTTTGCAATGTTGTCATTTTTGACTCCAGAAAAGTATCTTCCCTGCATTATTTTGATGTAAATTCTCCCAGAAATAAAACTTCAAAAATGAATTTATAGCACAAATATGGTATTTTTGCCATATTTTAACTTCATTTTCTCAAAGCAACTTTAAAATAGCAATGAACATATATTCATAAACAAAAGAACCCTGTTTGACCCTCAGAAATTTTCAAGCACGGTTCATTTGACTTCTGGTTTTCTAAATCTATTGATATCCCTGATAGTGTTTCAGCGATTTTTTTTGTCCAATTGGGAAAAGTACCCATACCGGTCCAATTGGGAAAAATCGANTGACTCCAGAAAAGTATCTTCCCTGCATTATTTTGATGCAAATTCTCCCAGAAATAAAACTTCAAGAATGAATTTATAGCACAAATATGGTATTTCTGCCATATTTTAACTTCATTTTCTCAAAGCAACTTTAAAATAGCAATGAACATATATTTATAAACAAAATAACCCTGTTTGACCACTGAAATTTTCAAGCACGGTTCATTTGACTTCTGGTTTTCTAAATCTATTGATATCCCTGATAGTGTTTATTGTAACATAGCAAGTTTAAAAGGATGTAACAAAAGCAAACAACATGGATGATCTGGCATTGTCAAAGAATTTATTATCTCCCTGATTAACATTTTTGCAATTGACTTTTAATGTTTGACGTTTTCAATTAATGTTAAGACCGCCTTAGGGCTTGGCTTATGATTTTTTTTCAATGCAAAATAATTAAGTTTGATAGTCCTTTTTAATTTACTTTTAACAAGTGGGTAAAGTAATTATTTGTTTCGTACTAAAGCAAACAGGTAGTTAATTAAGTAAATATTTCTGCAACAAACAGATGGTCTTCGAAACCAGCACAAAATCTTCTTTTTAGAAGGAGTGCTGTATCGGAAGATGAAGAAAACAAAATGTTCTAAAGAGATCCATCTGTGATTTGTATTGAACTTTGGCTTTAAACATATATTCCTTGTTTATTGTAGCAGCTACATTTTTATTCTGTTTCACAGTAGATCATTATTGGTCTGTTGTTTGGGTGTATTGGTCTCTGTCTGGCTTGCCAATTGCTAATTAAAAAATTCATGTTGGTATGTTATTAGCGCCCAGTGGTACAAACAGTCAGGGAATTGCAACAGTCATTTCTCACAGCATTTTGTGATATATTTATTGAAATAAAGCCACACTATATTATTGACAATTCATTTGTATGCCCACTTGCATGTACATGGTCATTGCTTTAAATTGTTCATATTATTTACACATACTGCTAAAAACTTTAATGGAATTGCAAATGGAGGTGTTGACCAGGCTTGTAAACCATGTTAGCAAGTTTGTTATAAAGTTGACACAAATATTGGAAGAAATAATGAAAATCAGTGAATGCATGTTTGGATTCTATTAGTTTGGTTGTATATTGTGGTATTTAATATGACACAATGATAAAACTTGCAAGCTTTTTCAAAATGGTTGTATATTATACTTGTGTGAAACTTGGAAAAGAAGAAAGAAAAAAGTTCCTGATGTGAATATGTTTTCTATCAGTCATATGTTCTGTTTATGATTTGATTAAGAAGAATAATTGATTGGCCACTTGTTTTGGTATCAAATTCATCTTGGCTGCCAGTTTATTTTGGGGGAAGGATGTTTATTTAATAAGTTTGTTATGGATTCAGAAAATAATTGATAATTGTCTTGGAATTGTTCCTGCTGAGTTGTAGTCCAAATGTGTTCAACACACACTGGCTGAATAATGCCACTTGTTGACTTTTTTCAGTTTGAAGTGAAAAGTGATTTATTGTGATTTGTTGCAATGGTGTGTGATTGGTTATAAATGACAGTGATTGGTTATTAATGATTTGTAGTGAAAGTGAAGCATAAGATATACAAAACTGTGTGAGGTTGTGAATAAGTGTTATTGGATTTGAATACACGTGCTTTCATATGAACCAGTGTCATTGGATGTTATTGGTTGTGAAAGTTCATATGTAGTGAAAATGAATGTGATTATTTGTGAATAAATGTGTGTTTATTTGAATGATTGTTATTGGTTGTGAATGTATGTGAAAAGTTGTTGTTGAGTTTGAGTGGTTGTGAATGCATGTGAAAGGTTGTGAATGTATGTGAGAGGTTGTGAATGTATGTGAAAGGTTGTGAATGTACATGTATGTGAAAGGTTGTGAATGTATGTGAGAGGTTGTGAATGTATGTGAGAGGTTGTGAATGTATGTGAGAGGTTGTGAATGTATGTGAGAGGTTGTGCATGAATGTGAGAGGTTGTGAATGTATGTGAGAGGTTGTGAATGTATGTGGGAGGTTGTGAATGTATGTGAAAGGTCGTAGTTGAGTGTGAGTGGTTGTGAACGAATGTGAGAGGTTGTGAATGTATGTGAGAGGTTGTGAATGTATGTGAAAGGTTGTAGTTGAGTGTGAGTGTTTGTTAATGAATGTGAGAGGTTGTGAATGTATGGGAGAGGTTGTGAATGTATGTGAAAGGTTGTAGTTGAGTGTGATTGGTTGTGAATGAATGTGAGAGGTTGTGAATGTATGTGAAAGGTTGTGAATGTATGTGAGAGGTTGTGAATGTATGTGAGAGGTTGTGAATGTATGTGAAAGGTTGTAGTTGAGTGTGAGAGGTTGTGAATGAATGTGAGAGGTTGTGTTTGTATGTTTGTAGTTGTGGATGCAAGTGAGAGGTGAATGTGATTGGTTATAAATATCACAACTTTGAACTGTTTAAACCATTTAAGCTATACAACTATATGTTTAAGCATTTAAATGTGTTCAATAAGTAAGTCTGGTCATAACTGTTGTTATTTTACTGAGTAAAATATTATATAAATAAGTCACTAAAAGTATTTTAACTGAGACTTTGATTTAACTGGTATGACATTAAAGGTACACTTTTGGCTTTGAAATTTTGTATCTGTATTTGAGTTATTTTTAAAAGTTTTGTAATTATTGTAATCAAATACTGAGATTAAATATTTAACCATGACCATTTAAATCATTAAAGACATAAGAGTCATCTGAGAACAGTTAAAGCTTTTAAAATCTTATGACAAAATATTTACTCCTGTAAAGTGAGGACCACTTCAAAGACAGGATTTTGCATTTCTTTGGTCTTTTAAATGCCTTGGCATGGTTTTAACCCTTTGCATGCTGGGATATTTGTGGTCTGCTAAAATGTTGTCTGCTGAATTTCTAAAATCATCATTTTCTTCACTTTTTTTCAAAGACCACTATCAAAATAGCAAACAGTTTGGATCCTGATGAGACGCCACGTTCTGTGGCGTCTCATCTCGATCCAAACTGTTTGCAAAGGCCTTCAAAATTCGGTTCCAGCACTGAAAGAGTTAAAAGTCTGCATTTTATGATCTTTTCAAGAGTTTTTGCTGTTAGTTTTGTATGAAGTTGTGAATTATTCTGCAGAGTTTCAAAACAGGCATACTTCAGATTTCAGTTCCAGTCATTTTAGGGAATTGCATCAATTGTTTTGTCAGAAGAATTTGATGATATATCTGTTAAATTGTCTGATTTAGTGGCTTGGCTCACAGGCATTTTTTAAGCCCCGGTAGGGTGGCATATAGCAGTTGAATTGTCAGTCTGTATGTCCGTCTGTCCGTTCGTCCCAAAACTTTAACGTTGGTCATAACTTTTGCAATATTGAAGATAGCAACTTGATATTTGGCATGCATGTGTATCTCATGGAGCTGCACATTTTGAGTGGTGAAAGGTCAAGGTCATCCTTCAAGGTCAAAGGTAAAAAAATCAAACAAAATAAAAAATCAAAGCGGCGCAGTAGGGGGCATTGTGTTTCTGACAAACACATCTCTTGTTTTTTCAAGTCTACAATTCATTCTGCTGTGATTTGTAAGGAAAAATGACATAAAAAGACTATCATAGGTTCTGGGGTCATGTTGTTTGAAGCCTTCTTAACATTGTAAGTGATTGGTGGGTTATATGTCATTTATTAGTATTTTATGAGCCTTGTCATACATCTCAGCAATTTCATATAACAAACTTGTTACTAAGATTGTCATACCAAGTATTGTTCCCTTGTTGTTCAAAGTTTAATGTGGGCTGTTTTGGTATCATAATATATATCCAACTTGCAATTTGTTGAGTTTAAGTATTTAATCACTACGCATTTCAATGATCGTTGTCGATAGGCACCAGCAAATGAACTCAGCATTTAATTAGCTTTGTTTAAACCTTAGGCACATGAAGATCCTCTATCAAATTGTTATGTTATATATGAGCCTTGCTCTGGGAAAACGGTGCTTTATGCATATGCGTAAAGTGCCGTCCCAGATAAGCACGGGCTAATCAGGGAAGACGCTTTCTGCTTTCATGGAATTTTTCCTTTAATTAAAGGTAGTCTCTTCAAAACGAAAATCTAGTCTAGGCGGAAATTGTCGTCCCTGATTAGTGTGTGGGGACTGCACAGGCTAATCTGGGACAACACTTTACTCACATGCATTAAGCCCTATTTTCTGAGAGCAAGGCTCATATATAATGGCACATATGATTTTTAGCTATTAAAATCTAATGGTTTATTTTCTGAATTGATCTATTGTAGTGTTTAAAGTTAACATGAGACCATCAGATATAAACAATAAGTAGATTTAACATATATTATTTGAAGGATAACGAAACGTTTAATTCATGCGGATTGTGCTTAAAAGATTATGTGAGACATGGGTCAGAATTCGGGAAAAGAGATGACAAACAATACATCTGCTCATTTTAATGGTACCCAAAATGGTGGTCAAGGAAAAATATCATTGAATGGATTGAATAAACAAAACTCATTAAATGATGTTAATAAAAGTAATCGCTCCTCTGGCAGGAGAAAAAAGGAAAAGAAAAATTCCAAAATGAGCCACACCGAGCATCAACACATGCTTTATAACTCCAGAATTATTGGCATGAAATTAGCGGAAGGTAATTATGTGGTACCGAATGGAAGAGTTGTTCAGAACGGGACCATAACATACAGAAACGTTATGAAAGATTCTGCAAGCGAAAACGAAGATGTTGAACAGGTTCCAAGGTCATTGAGTCGGAATGGAAGCAGGTCATTCCGAGAACACTCAGGTACGGAGTCCGCAAGGAACAGTGCAATAAACATTCGACCCAGTTCCCATTCCTCGGACACTTTGTCAAACGGCTACCATGGTAACACGAGTCCTTCGTACAGGGGATTCGATGGGGATTATGAGACTATTGGGAACATGGATGCTGTAAGCAGAAAATACGAGGCATTTGTTGCTCGTCTGAAACTGGAGACTGAAACCAGTAGCAGAAAACTGGCACACCCTCAGGTAAGAATTTGTTCATCTCTACATTTTGTCTCTGTATGATTTCTTTTTTACTGTTTTTGCAGTAATGCTTATATTTGGTGAGTTGTCTTTCATCATCATCAGTATGTTTAACCCTTTGAGCGCTGGAACCGGATTTTGAAGGCCTTTGCAAACAGTTTGGATCCAGATGAGACGCCACAGAACGTGGCGTCTCATCAGGATCCCAACTGTTTGCTATTCTGATAGTNTTAACACTGATGCACTCAGCAATGTTATTGAACATTCGTTACCTTTACAAAAAGTGCATGTAAATAAGAGAATCAAAACAATAATGTTCCTGCCCATCAGATTGGAAAAAATATTCCATCAGGGAGTGATACAAGTTTGCTGTATGGAACTTGAGAGTTATTATTTTAAGATATTCAGACCACAATCGTGTTTTACATTTTTCACATCCGGGCAATACAGAATTGTGAAAAAGGAATACAGTTTAAATTTTAATGTTGTGTTACAATGTAAAAGGAAGATTGAATATTGAAATGGGATATTTGTCTCAGTTTTGTTTGGTGGTGAAAAATGGAGACAATTGTCTTCAATGAAACATCTTGTTTTTGAGACAAACTAAGGACACAACAAGCAGTACATGTGTTGAAACATAAAGTCTAGTGTTCTAAGCAACAGTCCTGTGAGTGGTCTGCAGACAACAAAACCAACATTTATCATGAGAAAATATGTTAAGTTCCATAAATGAATATTTCCATGTTATGTCATCTGATAAAATTGGTTTGTTGAGATACCAATCAAAATATGTTTATTTTGCTGTGTTGAAACATATCCAAAGTCTAAAATGATAATTTTGCTTCTTATTAAACTATCTATTAGCTTGGCTGTTTTCGAAGAAAACCGAGGTATTGTCAAAGCCCTCTCGTCTTCTGCCGTCCGTGTCGTCCGAAAACTTTAACATTGGCCATAACTTTTGCAATATTGAAGATAGCAACTAACTTGATATTTGGCATGCATGTGTATCTCATGGAGCTGCACATTTTGAGTGGTGAAAGGTCAAGGTCATTCTTCAAGGTCAAAGGTAAAAAAAACATTATTTTTTTTGTTTTTTCATGTGTATCTCATGGACCTGCACATTTTGAGTGATGAAAAGGTCAAGGTCAATGTAACTCTATTTGGCATCTGTAATGTTGCCTTAGGCAATCTTCTGTTATTCAATTGTGTAAATTGCCAAAGTCATTGCTTGTGCCAATTTTCCGAATAAACCTGTAAACCAGTGTATTCTTTACTAAAATTGATAGAGGATGTATTGAACCAGTTTCAAGTATTTAAATGTGAAGCTTATGTTCTATGTCACTTTACAATTTTAAGCAACTAGATTGTTATGAACCTTAAAACTACATGCATCTTCAGAATTATACTGACTCATGTTTATTGCACTGTCAAAAACAGGAAAAAAATAACTGCAAGTCCTTAATAATCCATTGGCAGCCTGTTTAATGCCACACTGATATAGTGTCACGGAACCATATTCTTCATTGGTACACTAAAAGCAGAAACCAAAATACTGAAAACTAAATAGCAAAGGGAATGAACTCTGGCAGCTTATATTTGTTAAGTATTATCTTGCTTATCTTTCTTGGCATACTGGAGAAACCATCCTAAATACCGGTACTATTTTTGATCTCAATGAAGTAAACTCAATAGTTAGCCCAATCAAATGATTAACCCTTTGAGCGCTGGAACCGGATTTTGAAGGCCTTTGCAAACAGTTTGGATCCAGATGAGACGCCACAAAACGTGGCGTCTCATCAGGATCCAAACTGTTTGCTATTCTGATAGTATTCTTTGAAAAAAAATCGAAGAAAATGCTAATTTTAGAAATTTAGCAGACAACATTTTTGCAGACGACAAATTTCCCAGCATGCAAAGGGT
>VMBQ01008071.1:0-42236 GCA_007657795.1 Dreissena rostriformis
ATGTTGAGTCGCAGCTGAAAATAAGTGTGAGATCAAAAACAATTTTCACAGACTCGCAATGTGTTCTGCAGTGGATATGTTCAAAGAAAAGTTTGCCTGTGTTTGTTGAAAATCGATTGATTGAAATCAGACAATCAGAGAGAATCAAGTTTCAGTATGTTAATACAGCTGAAAATCCTGCAGATATTGCCAGTCGCGGATGTTCACTCAAGGAGTTGTGTGCCAGTAGACATTGGTGGAATGGTCCTGAATGGCTGTGTAATTCAAACGAAGAAGATTATAAATCAAGAGTGCACAACAACGACAGTCAAAATGAAATAGAAATGTATGGCATAGCTGCTGTGTACAATGTTGGTGATCCAGAAACAGCAATTGACAACGAAGAAAAAGTGAAAAGTAAAACCAAGAATGCTACAGAATCCCCCTTTGGAATTGACATTAAAAGGTATTCATCACTTACAAAGGTTCTAAGGATCACAGCATGGTGTAACAGATATGTGAACATTCTCAATGAAAAAACCCTGAAAGTGCATCACTAACGAGTGATGAGATCAAGGCCGATGAAACTATGAGGATATAACATGTTCAGCGAAAGCAGTTTGCTGATGTGTTACAATCACTTGTGACAAAAACAATCTAATAATTTGGTAAAACAGTTGGGATTGTACGAATCGGACAATGGTGTTTTACGATGTCGTGGAAGGCTTGATAACGCCTCACTTTCAGAGGCAGCAAAACGCCCCATTCTGCTTCCAGCATATGACAGGTTCACTCATCTGTTGATTGAAAGGACTCACACGTGTATGATGCATAGCGGTGTTTCGCAAACCCTTTGTGAGATAAGACAACGATACTGGATACCCCATGGGCGTGCAACTGTGAAAAAAGTAATAAAGCCATGTGTAGTTTTCGACGTGCAGAAGGCGGTCCATACCGTTTACCCCCATGGCTCAACTTCCAAGTACACGAGTAACACAGAGCGTTCCCTTTTCCAACACTGGAATAAATTACATGGGACCTTAATATGTAAAGAACTCAGATGACGTCAAAAGGTGTGGGTGTGTTTATTCAAATGTATGGCAACCAGGGCCGTACATTTGGAAATGGTTCCAGATTTGACTGCAGCTTCATTTATGTTGTCGTTGAGAAGGTTCATATCAGTTCGAGGAAAACCTTCATTGATCGTCAGTGATAATGCAAAGCATTTCAAACTATCCAATGATGCTATGAAATTGGCTTGGCGTAACAATGTGGATTCTGAGGATGTTCAAAGTTATTCCTCAACGCGTGGAATCAAGTGGACATTTATCGTAGAAATGGCTTCCTGGATGGGTGGGTTCTACGAACGTTTAATAGCAATTGTGAAAAGGTCTCTTCGCAAATCCATAGGGCGAAAAATTCTCACAGTGGACCAGTTTCAAACACTGTTAAAGGAAGCAGAGGCAATTGTAAATGCACGTCCTCTCTTATATTTGGACGATGATGTCAACTCAACAATTGCACTAACTCCAGGACATTTTCTTTCCATGAACAGCAAACTTGGTCTCCAGGACATTCAGTATTGTGATTCTGATCCGGATTACAAAAATGTGTATACCAATGCTGACAAGCTACTGGAAATGTGGAAAAAAGGACAATACTTGATGAATGCATTCTGGAACATTTGGAGAAACCAATATCTCCAAAATTTAAGAGAAAGATATACGTCCCAGATAAAATCACAGCGTGTGCAAGCTGAACAATCCCCTTCGGAAGGCGACATCGTTATCGTAAAGGACGATTTACCAAGAGGTCAGTGGCGGATGGCAAAGGTCGAGCGTCTGCAGTCGACTAATGATGGACTTGTACGATCAGCCATTGTAAGACTCACAACAGGAACTCTGATCAAAAGGCCACTTAACATTTTGTTCCTCTTGGAGTTTTCCAAAAGTTTGAGTTAGGGAGACAATAGAACATTGGACAATCGAGCACTGGAAACAGGAACAATGCCCCAAAGCTCAGAACAATCACGACGCCCTCAAAGACAAGCGGCAAAAGCTGCTTCTGACAATATAAGGGAGTGTATATAAGGAACTAAGGTTCTTCTTTCGTTGACTTCGAGTGTTATTAATGTGTTTATTATTTAAAAAAAAAAAAATCACTAAAATACAAAAAAAAATAAAAAAATGTGTCATTATTATAATGAGGTGTGTACATTCATGTGTCTTTTCATTGCATATAATTTGTTTGACCTATTTTCAACCTTTTAATAAACATTTTGGTGTGGTGTGTGTGGAAAATCTGTTTCATAATATGACAATGTAGGGAATTAACATTTTTAGTTGTTCGCAAGAACGACTAAGGTTAATAGACCACGAATTCAGATTCGAAGTGTCTTAACTAGCATTCACCAACGAACGAACCTGTAAGCATACGCGCAAAAAGAAGTTTGCGGCGCGATGAATGGTAAAATAGTCCACTATGTACTCNAAGATGTGAGCTAAAAATGATCCTGATCCTTACTTACGAGCCTAGTGCAATGCATCTACAGTATTCTACGGCTCAATTACAGCTTTAACGTACTTACAACCTTGAGGTAGTTATGTAATAACTAGAAACAGGATTTAAAAAAAACACACACACATTTTCGGATTATTATTGAATCAGCTTTAAAAATTATGGATTAACAATGAGTTGTTAACGCAAATTCCTCGCGTTAGAGGAGCGAGTCAAATGTGTGATTGTTTGAATCTGGAAAAGGCGTGTTTGATTGCACGTGTTGGACGTTCGCAAATGCAGAATGTGATCTAAATGTAAGCCTGAAATAATGGAGGAGTATGAGGCGAATGGAAATGAGAGTTTTAATTGTCGGAAAATAGACACGGAAAACAGTGGGTTTAATAATCTGGTTTTAAAGTGGTTCACCGAGGCTACGTGTGGTCAATATGTCTGGACCTATGATACACAACAATTGACTTATTTAAGATAAATTGTGCTAAGCATGTGTGATTGTTTGAATGAAAATGATGTTTTGTGTACAGATTCCTTTTTCTACGGTTTTGGTGTCTCTTTCTATGAATGAGAATGATAGTATACTATCATGTGACCAACCATTTAAAAAGTGGTCACCTGTGAACAGCTACCACCTGCCTACAGCAGCCACTTCGACCACTTACATTGACTTGCTGTTGTACACAGGTTGGGCTGTGATTGTTTTTAGATATCTGTCAAGTCACTTAATATTTATTTTATGTGATTCTAGAGAGTAAAGTTGAAACACGAAATAACTTGTTGGTTAAAAACGATTGTCAATAAAATATATAAGATCAAAGAGGTGTGCCTTATGTCGGTGATGTTTTTGTGAACAATTCTTAGCCGATTGATATCTTCATACATTTAAATGAGGACGAACGTAGTTTACAATCTTATCGGAGAGGATGAAAATGGCTACGAAGGCTTGTATTGATTAAAACAAGCTTGGAGATGAAGATGCGGTGTGTCGCTCTATTTATCAATCACCCTGTAGTCAGGTAAATATACACTTTGACCCCCTAAACTTTCTACAAACGGTTTTTTAACTNAAGATATGTCATGTTCAAACCAAAAAAGAGTTTGACACAAATCAAATCGACTGTTTTTGCACCTTCTTATTTTCGGCCTTTTTTCTAGTGGATTGTAACCTTTTTAGGGCCATATTTTACTTAAATATCTAACTTTATCATATTTCAGGGATAAAGTAGTGAACATCTATGCTTACCCCATCAATATCACCAAACGATTAAACAAGAACAACAGTCTAAAGAGTAAAACATTCTTTCCAGTAAAATATGATGTTTTTTTTAGAGAGTATAGCCCTTCATGACTCAATTATTGAGTATATTTTAACCTTTAACATTTACTTCAGCAGCAACTTCCCTGTATCTTGCAATTCGGCTTTCAGCGCCATCGGCGCTCTCGTTCATATTGGTGCGTTTGTAATGTACGTATGCGTCTTGTCTCGTGTACCGGTATTTGTTTTTGTGCTTTTTTTGGCAGTTGGTTCCTTGCAATACATTTTTTTTTATTATAAATTGTATAATGAGGGTTACCTGTCACTTGCTTATATATAAATTTGCCGTGTTTATACGATGTACAATTTAAAAGTCTTAATAATTATTTGTATTGCATTGTCTTTGTCGATGTTTGTCATGTCTTGTGGCTGGTTGGTTCCAAAGGCTTAAGTTCTATACACTGCTCTTATTTAACTTTTTATGCCACTGACAAATGCGTGCGAGTAAATGCATGTTAAACTCGGAAAAAAATGTTTTCGGTAAAATTAAGCTTTTTTAAATGGCCGTTAAATCTAGTTTCCTTACAAAGTGTATAACGCTAATTAAATGCAATTATACACCTTTTCAAAGTTTACAAGCACAAAAGAAACATTAATAAAGATTAAAAACGATTGTGTTTTGCTAGTACTGGTACTGTTATGTAACGGAATGGTACAAAACAAAAAAACGTCGTCGAGAACAATTAATTGAAATAAAATGATTACATTTGCTTGATACATAATAAAAAAAGGTAATTTCGAGAATGTATGTGCGTGTGCCACTCAATACTTTACTATTCGACTCTCAAAACCTACCGATAGATTATGCGGACGCACTGATCTATAATTGTATTAGAAATAGACTCAATCATTATTTATTATCTGCACCGTGAATAAAGCGTTTACTTGCCATCCAATATTTTTAGCAGCGACAATAACCGCAATCTTCTACGACAATTGCAATTAAATAATGTATGCATGTCTTTCAAAATAAGTGCTATATTGTTTTCATTATTGACATTTAAACATGTTACATAATTGAGTTTTACATTAGAAGTCGTAAGTGCAATCATGATCTTTCTTTAAATGCATTTAATTCCATCTGCTTGACCGACAGCGTATACATGAACAACTCAAGTATAAACATTATTAGGCTACGATCATAATAGTTAAACAAATGGGTGGGAAACAACAGCAACCGTTGTATATCGCAGTTCATAATCAAACTTATAATTGCTATCACTTTGTCAACAACGGCTGTCCATGCATCGCAATGCCTTCGATATTGATTCCCGTTAACGCACATCCGCACTTGGAAGTTTCTGTCCCTTTGTCGTCTGCTGTGCAATGCGGTCGATGCAAGACAGCGGCAGTGATTTTCGGATACATTGAGGCGTTTCTCGGAGATAGTTTAAGGAGGTTTGTGATTGAATTAGTTAACGTTGTTTGCTAAGATGTGTTAGTATAGCTTACCGACATTTACATGATACGTGTGAACAATATTAGCATACATGACATGCTTGAAGTGTGCCCTATAGTCATGCTATGTTTCGTTGGTGCTCATGCTACACATAATACGAAAGCCGCAACTAAGTAAGATATTCTTTTGTTTACTTTACTCAATGCCATTACGAAAAATAGTATTCTTGTGCATACAGGTTAGGGTTAGATTAATGTTGGTGAGATGTATCATAAAATATGCCGCCGTAGGACCTCACGACATAATTGCACAATGGTGTTGCGTTCTGAGAAAACTGGACAAAATGCATGTGCGTAAAGTGTCGTCCCAGATTAGCCTTTGCAGTCCGCACTGTCGCGAACTGCGAGTAATTATACCTTGTGTGTGGATGCTGGATCTGATATTGTTTGAGAGAGAGTTTGTTTGTTTAACATTAAATGTGCTCTGTTGCTAAAGAGATGACATTTTAGGCTGTGCTTTTCGGATGTGTCTGTTGTAAATGTTGATAAGTGGGTCTGTTTGGTGATAGTGGACAAAATTGTAGCTTAATAACATGTGTCTGGAAAGAGTTTAGTGACTTGGAATTTAGATTTTAAAGTAGTAACATCGAAACAGCATTTATTGTGGATTTATAGTTGAATTATTCAAAATAACATCTTTTCTGATATAGTTAAATTAAAAAGTGAAATAAACTTTACATCAAACTGTGTATTATTTTTTACTCCAATGTAGTGCGCTAAATTAATTTATACAGTTCGAAACATTAAATACAAACTGTAATACATCGCTACACGCACAGGCTAATCAGGGACGACACTTTCCGCCTTAACTGGATTTTCGCTAAGAAGAGACATCATTTAAACGAAAAAATCCATAAAAGCGGAAATTGTCGTCCCTGATTAGCCTGTGCGGACTGCACAGGCTAATCTGGGATGACAATTTACGCACAAGGATTATGCCCAGTTTTCTCAGAACACGACACATGTATGTATAGGCTCAGAACGTATGAGCTAATAACCAACATAATGCGCGTGTGGATTCTCTTCCATATGTGTTTAGCTCACAAGTTTAATGGAAGCATTTTCGAAAGCTTGTAATTTGTTTTAGCATAATGGTACTAGTAATGGTTGATACCCTTTGTATACATGGCAAAATGATAGTAAATGATAGTACATCAAACACCGTGACAGCATCGGATTTAAAGGGACTTACAGTTTCGCAAAATGACAATAAAAAATGTCTTTGATTACAAAAAAATGTTCGCTTTACTAGTACATTTATATTCAAACAACCTTTTAACACTCCTGAATAGGAAAAAATAAAATGAATGAAATATATGTTGACTGAGCATCATTTGCTAATTCTTCAATAGTAAATACCCGGTACCATGCATACATTGATCAAAGACACAATTATGTTTGAATGTCCTGAAATTAGCATCTTTGCGGTATGGACTTTGCCTTTCGTTATGGACAAATTATCACCTTACTGGCAATACTAAGTATTTTTCAACTGCGGATTTTATATTTGCAGTCGATATTTTCATTATTGTGCATTACCGGTACATACTAATCGGTAAACGACCCAATATACGTTGTATTACAAATCGCAAACATATCATTAAAAATACATCACTTAACATGAAAAGAATATGCTGTATTTGAACGACTCGACAGTAAACGTGTGTTTCGGAGTGGTCTGTCACGGAGTGAACATTTTAAATGTTAAAATAGCACCGCACCTGGTTATACATGTATTGGCATATTCACAAATCTACTATTAAAGAAACAAACTCGGTTTTTGTGAACGGCACTTCTCTTCATCTATATCTATACACCCATGACGTTTCATGTAGAAATCTTATATCGTCTCTGGCGATATAGCCTTGACAAGTTGTTATGACATTATATAGTACCAAGCACACAACCATGCATCAGTTACCTCCCTTAAACGGTTTTCTAAAAAATCTTCCAGATAAAAGCATTAGGGCATTTGTTAGCAGTCATACATGAACACAAGAAAAGAACAAATTAAACCACTAATAGCAGTTATGAATGTTAACAATATTTGAATCGATCACTATTACTTTATTTATTTTGACGTTAGAAATTGTATACGAGTTACTACTATGTCCTAGAACTTTGGCTTGGGGGCTTGTACCAAGCCATGCTTGCAACCCTTATTACCGTAGGGCCATACAAGGTCATTTGTTACAACTTGCATCGCCAAATAAGTACAGTCGGTAGGTCGTCTTAAATGACATACATACATTACCAATCTCTACTGAACGTTAGCTCTGTAAGGTTTTGTTATTACATTTTAGGTTAATTTAGCGAATATGATCGAATATATAGCAAAATGATCGCACTCTTACTAGTGATTTTAATGAATTTAGCAAAAAATGATTAACCCTCAACCTGGGCAAACAAATGGGTCGGCACACAAAATAAGGGTCGGTCGAGTTATTTGAAACAAACAAATGGGCTTCGCTCTGTGAAAAGGGGGTTAAATGCATGTGCGCAAAGTGTCATCCCAGATGAGCCTGTGCAGTCCGCACAGGCTAATCAGGGACGACACTTTCCACCTAAACTAGATTTTTGCTAAGAGGAGACTTTCTTTAAACGAAAACTATCATCAAGCGGAAAGTATCGTCCCTGATTAGCCTGTGCGTACTACACAGGCTAATCTAGGGTGACGCTTTACTCACATGCATTAAACCCCCTTTTCACAGAGCGAGGCTCAACTTCTTGTTGTGCTCTTAAGCGGCATACTCCACTGGCCCTCCATAGTTTATATTAAAGTACAACAATATCGTCTGCACAATATCGTTTGCTCAAACTTAATGCTTTAAAGTGTTATGTGCGTGGGTGAATCGTGCTAATCTGCAGTGAACTCTTGGTGAAAATTAGGTCGATCTGATGCGGGATTAGTAATTGATTCAGTAAGTTATATACGCAAATGATACTTAGTTTTGGTTATTGATTGTTTGTAAATGACAAAACAGAATTGAGAATTTCAATTTGAAGAAGTATTTGAACAAATACGCACCATGGATGGTTTTAGGAATTAAATGAAAAACATGTTGTATACGTGTAATACATGCATGTTTGCTTTGTTAAATAAATAACATGTTATTATGGAAATCAATATCATGCGCTTTTTGTGAAGTGTATACAGCTAATGAGCTATATAATGTGTAACACTAACACAACACACATACATACTGCTCATGCTCCGTGTGCTACTTGGGATACTTTGCCGTATAAAAAATACAACAACATTCGTGTGTTTAACGATTCATTAAAAAAAATATACCTAAAAGAGCAGACGTGCATATACATGTCTAACTTATGTTCGATTTGTAAAACAAACCACGAATTTTAACTATAGCTATGAGTCAATGCTTATTATTGAGCTAGTGCACGTTCATCTCACTTGTCTGTAATACAGGACATGTTTAGGCTTTTACTGTACATGTATCTCAACATTAGACGATGAGGTTAGCCCTCATG
The DNA here is from genome assembly GCA_007657795.1 of Dreissena rostriformis. Taxonomy (NCBI): domain Eukaryota; kingdom Metazoa; phylum Mollusca; class Bivalvia; order Myida; family Dreissenidae; genus Dreissena; species Dreissena rostriformis. The sequence goes on from VMBQ01008071.1 coordinate 8,759, forward strand.
GGGAGGTAATGCAGTAACACAAATTTCCTATCTAACGTTTCGTTTCAGATACATCAACCTGCCCACCTCCACATAGGAATCGGTGTAGGATTCAGTGATTACGGATAAGTAGTACATTAAACAAGAATGGCGTCGAGTAAGTGAACTATTTCAGATACATTATTTAAATCATTCATGGATGCTTTACATTCTAGCAGTGCTAGTAAAATATGAGCCTCGCTCTGTGAAAAGAGGGTTCAATGCTACGGAATACCGTTAGGGCCCTCGTGGTGACACATTAAAATACAGAGGGCGAGAATGCGAGAACGGGAGAGTACGATGGCGACAATGCGAGAATACGATGACGAGAGTGCTAGAATACTATGACGAGAGTGCGATAATACGATGACGAGAATGCGAGAACGCGATAGTACTGACGACAATGCGATAATACGATGCACGACAGTACGACAATACGATGGCGACAGTGCGATAGTACGATGGCGACATTGCGAGAGTGCGAGAATACGATGAGAGTGTGCGAGAATACGATGACGACAGTGCGACAATACGATGACGACAGTGCGATTGTACGATGGCGACAATGCGAGAGTGCGAGAATACGATGACGAGAGTGCGAGAAAACGATGACGCGAGTGCGAGAATACGATGACGACAGTGCGACAATACGATGACGACAGTGCGAAAATACGATGGCGACAGTACGATATGACTATCGCATTGTCGCCATCGTACTATCGCACTGTCGCCATAGTATTGTCGCACTGTCGCATTGTCGTCATCGTACTATCGCGTTCTCGTTTTCTCCTCATCGTATTCTCACTCTGTCGTCATCGTATTCTCGCACGCTCGTCATCGAATTCTCGCATTGTCGCCATCGTACTCTCGCGTTCTCGCATTTTCGCCCTCTGGATTTTAATGTGTAACCACGATGGCCCTAACGGTATTCCGTACAATGCAGTCCGCACAGGCTCATCAGGGACGACACTTTCCGCTTTTATGATATTTTTCGTTTAAAGAATGTCCCTTCTTAGCAAAAATCTAGTTTAGGCGGATAGTGTCGTCACTGATTAGCCTGTGTGGACTGTATTAAACCCCCTTTTCACATAGCGAGGCTCATAGGTATAACACAATTTATTGGATTAGTGTTGTAAACGGATCTTCGATTCTGTTATCGAATGTGAACAGCATATGAGCAGCAATATATTCATAGTTGCTGTACACGAGTTTCGTTTCGTGGCGTTTTTCACTAACCTGTAGACTACGGAAGCGTCAAAGGCCCTAATGGAATTATGTTGTGTTTCCTGCGAAGTGCTTTAATTTTAGAAAGCCGGAGGGGCGGAATCTCATTTTGTCTGAGGCGCGATTAAAGAAAAAGGAAAACAAGTATCAGCAATGTGTGTCAGTGGTGTTTACGTACAGTCCTTTTTATATTGTGAAAATTGTTTTTCCATAAGCGCACTGATTACAACAATACCAGTACATTTCCGTATAAATTCTCTAAAGGAATAGAGGGACACTATATGTGTATCCTGGCTATTATTCAGTAAGTAAGTAACCATTCAGTTGCTGCATTATTAAATTGTCTTATAAACGTCATCCTGTCTACAGACGGCGTATGAATACAGAATAGGTAATCACGCTTTTCCGATTCCGATGCAAATAAAATGGTAATTACTGCACTATTGGGTTATTGATCACTGGCAAAATGTTAAAGTAGTATTCAAGTCCACTTGTGTGTCGCAGCCATTCGGAATCTTGATATGATTCTGTGGTATTATAGTATTATACGTGAGTAAACAGTTGGCTCTACATTAGTTGTTATAAGCAATTATTAAGCACGGACCCTTGACAATGATTACACTGTCATTTATGGAAACTCAACGGTTGTTTTTTAACGCTTCTTTATAGCTTATGACATGATTCACTACTGACGTTTGCCTCTGATTAAGCTGTGAGTTCTGTAAACCACTTTATTGCATCGATTGCCCAATGCTTGATGTCTTGGGGTAGTGGGTCTAGATAACGGTACCGCACATTGGGGATACAAACCGGGAGTATAAGACCTACAAGTCGCTGGGTGGACACCATCCATTTCCACTAAGTTATCACTGTTGATTAGAAAAAACGTTTAAAACATTGACAATACATGCACTCCTTTAAAGCGTATGCAGTTTATGTATTGCACAGAGTTCCGCCTGGCTCTCATACAGTTGTACGTGGAAAAGTTTCGACCCACGAATCTGGCCAGGGCGAGTCGCCTCATAAGGCAGGCGGCCAGTAACGGGGCCGCCGTGGTGGTACTTCCGGTAAGCACTGAACAGCATTTTGTCATGTTATTTGACTGTGTGTATGCAAACATTAGGTGCAGTTTTCCAGGCAGTTTATACTTCCAAGTGCAGAACATGCTATTCAATTATTTTTTTTGGTTTTAAAACAAAGACCTCATTACTTGTAATTTGAACGATCTTAATGCCACATTGAACTTCTGTATGCTTGCGTATGAATATTGTTTCAATTTCAATGTCATTTTCCTCGAACGACACGTAATTGACGTTCGCGCCATGCTATGACGTCATTATTCTATTTAACGAATGGACATACTACTACTACTACTACTACTACTACTACTACTACTACTACTACTACTACTACTACTACTACTACTACTACTACTACTACTACTACTACTACTACTACTACTACTACTACTACNAGCACTGAACAGCATTTTGTCATGTTATTTGACGGCGTTTATGCATACATTAGGTGCAGTTTTCCAGGCAGTTTATACTTCCAAGTGCAGAACATGCTATTCATTTTTTTTTATAGTTTTAAAACAAAGACTTAATTACTTGTAATTTGAACGATCTTAATGCCACATTGAACTTCTGTACGCTTGCGTATGAATATTGTTTCAATTTCAGTGTCATTGTCCTCGAGCGACACATAATTGAAGTTCGCGCCATGCTATGGCGTCATTATTCTATTTAACGAATGAACAGATTTGCACAAAACCATGAAACTATAAATTCATTTGACACAATTTGTAAATGATAAAGTAGTACGGTCATGTATAGTTACGTTTTAATTTGCATACATAGTTGGTTCACCGGGAAAAGAACAACAGTACACGTTAGCGGATTATCCCACAGGTGGTTAGCGTGTGGCTATGATATTAAAGGGAATTGTTCACAGTTTATCAAAATGAGAACTTTTTGAACTTTTTGTCACATATTCAAGAAAAAAATGAACAATTGTACATCAGTGTGCGAAATAACACTTACGCCGCAGACTTATACTGAAAATACACGTTCGTTTACGAAAAATTATAAAGCGTCTCAGACGCGAAACGATCTAAAAATTTCGAGTTCTTGTGTTTTTGTTATATTTTGTAACAACACGTGGATAGTTATACAAAGTATAAAAGAAATGGCAACCCATGTGAAGACGGATGGTCAGGTCCGCACATAATGTAGTCGTAAAGACTCAACGACGACCCGAACATAAACTCTGAATTACACACATACCCATGTGAAGACGGATGGCTTTTACTCCATGGGTCAGTGGTTCGAGCCCTGGTGTGTTAACCTTTTTTTTTTTACTTTTATTCTTTTATTTATATTGTACTGTTTAGTTCTGATGTTTATTTTTTTATCAATTTAAAGCATTTAATGACAAACTTCAAAACATGTCAAAATCTGTGAACAAGTCCCTTTAATAAGCAAAAACATAATTTTGAATGAAAAAATAATCAAATTATAACAAAAAATCGACTTCTCTGAAGAAAAAAAAATAATAATTTCACTATCAAATATATTTATATAGAATGCGGCGTTGACGTGAAAATAAAATTGTTATATTGACCGATTTTAATAACAACAATAAATCGATTTTTGAATAAAACACTCCCTGTATAATATTTTGCCAATTGGCATTTGTTGATTGTCAAACGTTATTCGTGCTTTTCAATCTTAATTTCAATATGAGCCTCATTCTGTGAAAAGGTGGTTTAATGCATGTGTGTAAAGTGTCGTCCCAGATTAGATTGTACAGTCCGCACAGTCTAATCAGGAACAACACTTTCCGCTTTTATGATATTTTTCGTTTAAAGAAAGTCTCTTCTAAGCAAAAATCCAGTTTAGGCGGCACGGGTCGTCCCTGATTACGCTGTGCGGACTGCACAGGCTAATCAGGGACGACACTTTACGCACATGCATTAAACCCCCTCTTCACTGAGCGGGGCTCATTTGTATGGATACATCCTTGTGTTATTCAAGGAGTTCTTTACTTGCTGGTGTGACCCGAAATACTTCATCGATAACAAGGAGCCACTTGACGGCCCCACCCACAAAATGCTGTCCCAAGCTGCACGTGATAACCGCGTGTTCTTGTTCGGTGGTAAGTATAACCCGTCACTGTGGATCAGCAGACAATTTACTGCATAAATCTATCTTGCGGTCGATTACGATTGTATAAACCGTAAGGGTTAAATTGAATGTTCAGGAACAGAAAGAAATAGGTCAATTAAATGCTAGAAAGTTAAACGAGAGTTGAATTCAATGCCCATGGGTCGAATTGAAGATATCGATGCAATGTATGTAAGTCGAAAAGATACACATGCCAATTCAAAATCTGAAAAAGAGTTCCCTTAAATATTCGAAAGTTCAAAAAGGATATCAATTCAAAATGGATTTCCTGGACGTGTTTCTTAACATTTTTAATCTTCAGCCCTTACCCTCCCCCACGCTCCCTGCACGCCACCACTGCTATCCCTCTACACATAAATGTTCAATACGTGTATATTTAGAATGTAGTAGCTATGATATTGCGTATGATGGATGCCAAGTGAATGACAATGTTTAAGAACACTGAAGTTGATTTCGAGCAAATTATTAGAACATGACAACAAATCGGTCAGGCTTTCCACGTTACACTCAGAAGGCTCGTTTTGCGAGTTTATACATTTCGTTTCTAGGTACATTTCCGGAAGCCATTCCGGGCTCAGAGATGCTGTACAACACGTGTCAGATATTCAACCCACGTGGTGACCTCGTGGGAACGTTCAGGAAGGTATACAAATGAATAGACCTATTTGTAAAACATATTTTTGAATCAGTTTATAAGCAATAAGCTAGAACATTGACAAAACGTAAAAATTGGAAGTAAAACAACATTTGTTTTTGCGCTCAAATACTGGGCGAAAAAGGAAATTGTGGTGTAACCTTAACATACTTTTTTGTAGAGAACGCATTGTTTAAGTGTTTACACATTATTTATTATGTTCCCCTTCGAAGAAGAGGGGGTATATTGTTTTGCTGATGTCGGTCCGTCGGTCGGTCCGTCTGTCCACCAGATGGTTTCCGGATGATAACTCAAGAACGCTTAGGCCTAGGGATCATGAAACTTCATAGGCACATTGTTCATGACTGGCAGATTACCCCTATTGATTTTCAGGTCACTAGGTCAAAGGTCAAGGTCACAGTGACTCAAAATAGTAAAATGGTTTCCGGATGATAACTCAAGAATGCTTAGGCCTAGGATCATGAATCTTCATAGGTTCATTGATCATGACTGGCAGATGACCCCTATTGATTTTGAGGTCACTAGGTCAAAGGTCAAGGTCACAGTGACTAGAAATAGTAAAATGGTTTCCGGATGATAACTCAAGAACGCTTACGCCTAGGATCATGAAACTTCATAGGTACATTGATCATGACTGGCAAATGACCCCTATTGATTTTCAGGTCACTAGGTCAAAGGTCAAGGTCACAGTGACTCGAAACAGTAAAATGGTTTCCGGATGATAACTCAAGTAAGCTTACGCCTAGGATCTTGAAACTTCATAGGTACATTGATCATGACTGGCAGATGACCCACTATTGATTTTCAGGTCACTAGGTCAAAGGTCAAGGTCACAGTAATTAATTAATTGTGTTTTTCCAAAACTGTAACCTTGGTGAAAGTTTTGCAATATCTAAAATGGTTTCCGGATGATAACTCAAGAATGCTTACGCCTAGGATCATGAAACTTCATAGGTACATTGATCATGACTGGCAGATGGCCCCTATTGATTTTCAGGTCACTATGTCAAAGGTCAAGGTCACAGTGACTTGAAACAGTATTTTTTTATGCCCCCTTCTTGAAGAAGAGGGGGTATATTGTTTTTGGCCTGTCTGTCCGTCATTGTGTGTGTCTTTCTTTCTGTGTGTCTGTCTTATAACTTTAACCTAGGTTAAAGTTTTGTCATAACTTTTGCATTATTGATGACAGCATCTTGATACTTTGCATGCATGTGCATCTCATGAAGCTGCACATTTTGAGTGGTGAAAGGTCAAGGTCAAGGTCATCCTTCAAGGTAAAAAAAATACAATCCAAGGGAAGTTATTAGCTTTAAAAGGGAGATAATTTCTAAACCTGCCAAATGATAAATTGAAATAGTATTTCAAAGCGGCGCAATAGGGGTCATTGTGTTTCTGACAAACACATCTCTTGTTATTTGAAACTATAAGGCCTAGAAGTTACGTACATGGTATATAATTTTTGCTCAGATCTTGTTTCTTAGTCAAAATTNGGGGTCATGAAGACTTTATACAATAACTATGAAAAATATCATTCAAAAACACTAAACGATCTAGGGCCATATCTGTCGTCGTATCTTATGATTAACGTCGATGGCCGCCATTCCATGTGTCAAGCAATTGCACCAAGAAAAATAAATGTAATAGAAGGGGTGTGATTTAAGAACCATCTCAGGGGAGGAAAATGCCCTTCTCCCCCCTCCCCCCTTACAGGGTTCAACTAAACCCAGCATGTCTATATAGATCCAGCAACTATTTGTAAAATTAGTTTGACATTGAAAGGGGGGGAAATCAGCTGAAAGGAGGAAAAATCACACCCCTGTTATAGGTAAACCATTTGCACATATAACACTATGTCCACTGTTTCCCGACAGCTTCACATGTTCGATGTGGACCTTGGACCCCGAATGAAGATCACAGAGTCCGAGCTGATGGAGCCCGGGAAATCACTGACCGTAGTGGACACAGGTGACCACAGGGTCGGAGAGTGGGGATAAACATTCCAAAAGCATCCAAATCTCTGAGGTGGAGGGGTGGTGGGGCATACAGTTTAGAATTGCCATTGTCGAAAATAGCTGACTGTAGTGGAGAGTGAACTGATAGAATATTCCCACTCTCAGAGAGGGGATTTGGCCAAACAGTATAGCTTTGTTAGCCAGTGGGATACAATAAATAAAAATATACATACATTATTATACCAATTAAAATGTTTTGTCCAGCGCTTAGCTCTGCCTTGTCTTCATATCAGTAACCATGGTAACATGTCCATGAGGAACATTTTCTCCACAGTTTTATCAACAAAACGTTAATTTTGTTGGACGGTTACTTCTATTTCACGGACAATCCTCATGTTTCAGGCTTCTGTCGCACTGGGTTCGGAGTGTGTGTCGACCTCAGGTACCCCGAGCTGGCCCGACTGTATGCGAAACGAGGTGAGTCATACTCCATATATCAAACATTTGTACATTATATTGAATAAATTAATACAACCTTGATACAAAATAAAGTTTGTTTTAAACTGGGAAGGTATTGGCAGTAGGTTTTTTTTCTACATAACTTTCGCTGATATGCAAATTATAATTATCATTTTTTTATGCCAATGAATAGAAATGATTTCCTGAACCACAAATGCAAATGCAAGTTAATGGGTTTCATAACATTGACAATTTGTGAAGATTTGATGCTTCTTAAATAATCTGATACATACTTTTGGAATTGAAGATGAAAATGAGAAGTGTATTTCACTATACATGTTTATGTATACTGCAATAAGAATCGAGACTTTCTTTAGAATTAAACATCCGTTTTTAAGGTCAATTGCATTGCAAGTCCTATGCTTTAAATATTAGCCCATTTATGCCTAGCGTCTAGAAAAAATGCCTTGGCAAACAGCGTAGACCCAGATGAGAAGCCGCATGATGCGGCATCTAATCAGGGTCTGCGCTGTTTTCTTAAAGGAATTTCTGTAAGAAATATTCTAAATATAGAAATAAATATGCTAGACATCCCTAATTTTGGAAATAAATTGATCCAATTAAGAAGGATGGGAGAGTCCACTAGGCATATATGGGTTAAGACACTTTAGAGTCTATTTCTTGGAACGCTCTTATAGTTGGAATCGAACTCGGGACCTTATCGTCCCTCCAATGCTTAATAATATGCAGTTTAATAACGACGATGTCATTGATCTATGAAACAATAAATGAGTATTAAACTAGAATATAATAGATTAACAATTGCATAGGACTTATATTGACTATTAATAGAGTCGCGTTCTGTGAAAATTGGACTTAATGCATGTGCATAAAGTGTCGTCCAAGATTAGCCTGTGCAGACTGCACAGGCTAATCAGGGACGACACTTTCTGCTGTTATGGATTTGTTTGTTTAAAAGAAGTCTCTTCTAATCTAAACTAAAATCCAGTTTAGACGGAAAATGTTGTCCCTGATTTGCCTGTGCAGACTGCACAGTCAAATCTGGGACAACACTTTGCGCAAGTGCATTAAGCCCAGATTTCCCAGAACGAGGATAAATGTACCCCCCTCTATCCTGCTACAGGTGTGGACATGATAACGTACATGGGCGGATTCAGCCTCACCACCGGGCCCCACCACCTCCACGTGCTGCAGCGGGCTCGAGCCATCGACAATCAGATATATGTCGCTAATGTCGGGCCCGCCAGCAACCACGAGGCACCCTACGTCACATACGGACACAGCGCCGTGGCCGACCCATGGTAAGTAGTAAGGTCAGGAGACGCCTTACGTCACATAGGGTCATAAGTAGTAAGGTCGTGAATGACGATTGCCGACAATGTACAGACCTCATTTGCGGCTTCCGACTATGCTGTCATGATATTTTTCAGCGATGTGTTTGTTATGAGAGCATTGCAGTATACACTATGAAGTTTGCATATGCATAAATAATATTAAAACAGCAATCCATACATTGACTTGGCTTATTTTAGGAAGTACTTTTACCCCATTTGTTACTTATATTTTCCAGGGGAAGGATTATAGGAGAAACTGGTTCTGACGAGGATATAGTTTACGCCGATATAGGTACGGGCATTCAACAAACATATCATCTTTTACCATGTTTTATATCTTTCCATTTAATGGTTTTCCAAGTGTCCGTACCAAAAATCATCGTTTATGGACAGTTGTTTAATACTCTTTCACCAAGAAACTTGTGTTATGCATTTTTCCCCCCATTTTTCCACAACCTAGCCACATTTTTGTGCTGATCCTTAACTTTGTTTGGTTTTCGATCATTTTCTCTACTAGTTAATGCACTAAAATATTTTCTCGCGAAGTCGTATATTCCTGAGATTTTAGACCCCTGTAAAAAATAGCACTAAATGTACATAAACGTCTAATTTGTCCAAATATGCGTCTTGTGGGCATCCGTGTCTGTCTTTCACCTAGTTTGTCCTAAATGTGCGTACTAATGTTTCCTGCTTACTGGTTCACCACTGTATTAACCCATTTATGCTGAGTGGATTCTCCCATCCTTCTAAATTGGATCAATTTATTTCCAAACTTAGGGATGTCTAGTATATTTATTTCTATATTTAGCATATTTCTTACAAAAATTCCTTTAAGCAAACAGCGCAGACCCTGATGAGACGCCGCATCATGCCGTGTCTCATCTGGGTCTACGCTGTTTGCCAAGGCCTTTTTTCTAGACGCTGGAAATAAATGGGTTAATTTCAGACCTGGATCTCATCAAAGACACTCGCAAGAGGCTGCCGGTGGACCACATTCGTAGAGACGACCTCTTTGAAACCAGAGACTTAACGGCAGAGAAAGGATAATTCCAGTGAACTTAAAGGGCATGCTTAGAACACCATATCATCATTACGCCGTTATCAATTTGTTGCGGCCTTAGTTGCTTACAGTCGTATCGTTCACTTCCATGTGAGTAGAAATTGGTTACCTGTTACATGAAATGCATTTGAATTGAGTTTTTTTGTACACTTTAAGCTTTGTTGTATAAGTAACCAAATACAAGACATCTTTGGTATTTATTGTATTGCTAGTAATCCGCCTTTGGTGGGAAAAAGTACATCATTAAGTGGAGTGTGGTCTACATGTTGTATCATGTTCATTTTATGCATAGGCATTGGTGAATGTGCACTTAAAACAGTTGAATTTGTGCCATTTACACGTGCAGCTTTAATTATCCTACTGTGGGACAATTGTAGATGCCATATTGTTCATATAAGTGTCGTGTTCTGAGAAAACTGGGCATAATGCATGTGCGTAAAGTGTCATCCCAGATTAGCCTGTGCAGTCCGCACAGGCTAATCAGGGACGACACTTTCCGCCAAAACTGGATTTCACTAAGTGAAATCATTCAAATGAAAAATCCCATAAAATGGAAAATTGTTGTCCCTGATTAGCCTGTGCGCACTGCACAGGCTAATCTGGGATGACAATTTACGCACACGCATTTTGCCCAGTTTTATCAGAACACGACACACATAGAAATGCATGCAATTATGGTAGAACTGTGTATATGTCATCAACATAGAAATATAAATGTTTTAATTATGTACACTGTATATATAAATATTAATGGTTGTATTGTATTTACCCAATTAACATTGAATAATGGTTGATCTGTGTCTATGTGTCTAAACATAGAACAAATCATGTTTTAATTTGGTCGACCCAGTTAACATGGAAATATTTATTGTTGAATTGTGAAAATGTTGTAAATGCTAGACTCATGCCGATGTTGCAGACAGAGGCTTTTCCTCGTATTGTAAATTTATGTAACTGCATGAAAAATGTGTTGAATAATTGTACTCTATGTAACACAAAAAAAATGTGACAATAAATGCTAAGCATACAAGCTGGAACAAGTTTTAGCTCTCCTGAGAGCTATTTAGATCAGTCTATGTTCGGAATCAGTCGTCGTGTGTCTTGCATCGCGCCTTTGTCAGTCTTTCCATACCTACCACTCTTAAGTTCATTTTCTCTCAACAATTTCTAGTCCGAGATTGAATCTGAGAAAAGGCGTCTAAAAACTGTCACTAGGTCAAATATTAAAACAAGTGATGTGTTTGTGAAACACTATGTACCCTTTTGAGCGATTTTGACCCATATATTTGACCTTTTACCACTCAAAATGTGCAGCTCCATGAGATACACATGCATGCCAAATACCAAGTTGCTATCTTCAATGTTAAAGTTTGTGCAAACAAACCAACAGACTGGGCAAAAACAATATGAAGACTGGGGGACATAAAAAGCCTTGTAACAACCATGGAATCTACATGTTAAATTTTCACTCCTCCATTTATTCTCTGGGACAACAATTTAGGACATGCGGACAGTTGATTTTGCCACCACTTAGAATGTTTATATTGACAATATCTAGGCCAAGTTTGAATCTTGGTCACAGGCATCCATACACAAGGTCACTAGGTCAAATATGAGAAAAACTTTGTAACCATTTTAGATTCCACATTTAGGACTCAAATTTTCATGAAACTTGGTTCAAATATTTATATTGACAATAAAAAGGTCATATTTGAATCTGGATAAAGTGGGGTCCAAAACTAAGTCTAGTCTTCAGCAGTTATGGACCAGCCACAATAACAAAGACTCAGACTTTTGACCTTCCATTATGACCTTGACCCAGCATGACTGACTCATGCCTAGCGTCTCAATGACCTTGACATTTGAGGCAAGTTTCATGAACATAATTAAAGGAGTATTGACTGACATAGGAGGACATAGAAGCTTTGCATACGTGTTGTTAAATGAAGGGCATTCCTTAAGCACCCCACAGTAAAATCAATCACTGGGGACTAGTGAGCAGTTGACAATTAAAGTATTGAAGTAAGGAATTTCAATCCATACCGGATCAATGTGTCGTGTTCTGAGAAAACTGGGCAAAATGCATGTGCGTAAAGTGTCATCCCAGATTAGCCTGTGCAGTCCGCACAGGCTAATCTGGGAGACACTTTCCGCCTTAACTGCATTTTCCCTAAGAAGAGACATCATTTAAACGAAAAAAATCCATAAAAGCGGACATTGCAGGCTTTCCAGCAGCACCTTTGAAAAAACTAGGAGAAAACTAGGAAAGTTATTAAAAAAAAACTAGGAAAAACTAGGAAAATGTAGGAAGGTTGAAGCAAAAACTAGGAGTTATTTTTTAGAAGTTTATTACCTTTTTGACTTTTCCCTACCTGATTACCACAGTAATCGTACACATTTCATACAACAGGACTGTTAAGCTGACTAAGTTTTCTTTTGTAGTCATCACAGAGCACAGTCCAACCTGATTTTTTTTATATTATTAAGCCATGAACATAAACAAAATACAATACACATTATGCAATTTTATGCATGAGTTAAAATGAGCATTTAAGAAGTTAGCAGTGAAATTTTAAGTACAAAAGTAAGTTACATTTCTAGAAAATTGGTAATATGCCTCTACCTATACATGCATGTATATCTAACAAACAATGCCATCAGTTCTGTTAACTAAACATATCTTAAATTTAGCAATTGATAATAAGTGCAATATCTATTAATGATTGTGATATAACATTTAAAAAGCACAGACACACCAAAGCTAGAACTTATATAACTATGTAATACAGGTATTTTAACTGTGAAAAGCTGTTAATAACATTTATTCATGTCAGGTAGTATGCAAGGAAATTGTTAAAGGCCATCAACACTATGGGGTTAGCAAGGATATGCAGCTAATCAATAACATACAAGCATGCTAGTAATGGTATACTATACAATTTTGTTCATTAACCCATCTACCCTTGACACATAGTGCACTTGTTGTCTTTATTTGTCTTCTTAAAGAAGGAATCAATCATTCACATTCTCTTCTTTCCAATGTCATTCATCTCATTCATGCATCTATCCATGGCAACAGTTATTTTGTCGAGGTTTGACATCGCCACATCTAGTAGACCTTGAGCTATGTTCATTTCCTTAAAATCCTTGTTTTTTATAGCCATGGCTAACCTTCCATTTGCTTCATCGAAGATTTGTCTTGCCTTTTCCATATCAATTTTCAATTCTGATTCATTTTTCTTCACTTCCTTTTCCTTAGCATCTAGCTCCCTTTTGCTGGGCTGCTTTGTTTCAAGTTCCTCTTTCTCCATCTGTTGCAGTTTAGCAGCCACTTTTCTTTTTGTCTCTAGCAAAAGAGCCTCTGACTTTTCAGCTTCTACTCTCTCTTTGTATTTCTTGTGGGCAAGTCTGACATGACTCAAAAGGTCCTTGGAAATATGGATGTCAGAAATGTTCTTGTACATAGAGATTGCATCCCTAATAAATCTCAATCCATTTACTGATTCTTCAGATAATAAACTCCTTTCTGGTGTCAACAGCTTCTTATTTATTTATGAGACTTCTTTCTACATCAGCATTTCCATGTGGTGTACAGAGACAGGTTAGGACCAATTTCCTAAGATGAGGGTACTTAAGCTCACCACTAGCACTCTTAATACTCAGAACATGGCTCCAGTAATGATCAATTCTGATAAGCCCTCCATCCTTATCATACATTTCGTCCTCCTTTATGGTTTCTGACCTGTACAGCTTCCATTCATCTGTCACCTTGGACACTTCTACATTTTCAATTGTGGGCAGTACTGTACATAATTCTCTGAGCAGCTTTTGTGCCTTCTCCTGGGAGCGCACTTCTGGATGAAGGCACTGAAGAGATCTTATAACATCATCACTGAGAGGAAGTTTGGTTTGCAAATAGCTAGCAACCGCTTGGTAAAACTTTCTCATATCATTTGAGTCTTCTGTTTCCCACAATCAAGAACAGATAACGTTTTCTCAGTGCCTGCACCAATCTCCATGTCTTTTAGTTCAAGCAGATTCTTACTGTCATAAACATCTATTTTCTTAAGTTCTCTCCCAGTCTTATTACCAACAGCATCTTGCTTAACAAATCTCAACATTACAGACTTAAATATACTTGATGTCTCCTGATATAGAAGACGAATCAAGGGCTCTTGTTTCTGGAACTCTTTCATGAAAGGTTCAAACAGAGGACCAACACAAACAAGGAATTGGATTTGTGCAAGATATTCTTTTCCAGACAAAGACTGACAAATTCTTTGGTACCTGATGTTGTTTTTTAGTTGAGCATAAGTGTGATCAGCCTTGCTCCTTTGAGGAAGGTCAGTTAGAAAGTATTTGCGACGAGCTTTCCAGTGATTGATAATTCTTTCAAGTGCTGGTATTAGTGTAAGCCAACGGCATTGAATATGCCTAATAAACAGTTCTTCATCCAGGCCAAGATCCTTCAGAGTAAAGCTCTAGTCTTCTTTTTGACTGATATGTGACTTGAACCATTGAAAAAAATCAACAGCCAACTGCTCAGCATAATTATTCACTCAGCATCAGCATCATTGGAAATAAACCAATCACTTTTGTAAATGTTTGGTAACAAAAATTATTCCCTCAGCATCAGCATCATTGGGGTATAGAAATTGCAATCTTACCCAAGTAACATTGTACATTGTAATTTACACTGTACATGTTTAGCCTTCCAGAACAAATGGCATTGCTTCTAAATGTAAAACACAATTGACAAATGTAACTTAACATGTTTAAGTATTAAGATTATGTTCACAGCTTAACTTCAGGTATCACCTGTGAAGGCTAGACTATGCACCAGTGACACCAGACCACACACAGAATACCAAATACTGTCAGCTCAACTCCCTATTCTTAAACAAAATCTCTAAAACACATTAAAAGACAGTTTTACCTTATCAAAAAAGTGCCAAATTTATGAAAAACTAGGAATACTAGGAGGTTTTAGACAAAACTAGGAAAAACTAGGAACACATTTAAAAAACTAGGAAAAAGTAGGAAAACTAGGAAATACTAGGAACGCTGGAAAGCCTGAAATTGTCATCCCTGATTAGCCTGTGCTAACTGCACAGGCTAATCTGGGATGACAATTTACGCACATGCATTATGCCCAGTTTTCTCAGAACACGACACCAATGAGAACAAAATACAATTTTCTATCAAAACTTTTATTTTGTACATCACACATCATAGTTAGTTCAGATATTCATTGTACTAACAATGAATATGCAAATGAATTAAATGAAGAACATGAAACATGAATGATTGCAACCCTACAAACGGATAACTGAACTGAACTGTTCGAGCACAGAATCTTTATGTCTGGCCTAGACTCTTTATGTTCATATGAAAACAGAAAGTACAGAGTGAAACAAACATATATGTGAACAAGCCTAAATGTAAAAACAAAATATATGATGACAGCAAAATAGCAGATACATTGCAATAGTTATTTATTTAGTTTTGTCAACTAGTGTATTTGTAAAGTAGAACATATTGTTTGTGATTAAACAAATGCAAATTTGAAATGTGATTTTAAGATTTTACCCATTATAACTATTAAACTTAACTGCTGTGAAATGTAGAGTTCAAAACCATGATCAATATAAATATCATTTCCAAATAGACACAAAATGGTGTGTACCATGAACGACACCCTAACACAGGACTTGACCATGGCATCTGTATTTAATGAAGGATATCAAGTTGATAGCATCACAGTTTTCCAACACTAAGATGTTTCACTTCGTTCATGTTCCCGATTATTATTTCAACTAAACCTCCTCTGACACGCCCTTTAGCCAGCAAATAAAACCCGTCTTAAATAGGCTTAATCTTAAAGTGGAGTCCAATGAGAGAGAACACCAGGCACTTGAGATCCTGCACCAGGTAGTAGAACGTCCTCAAACCATCCGGGTCTCTGTGAACAGGGAAGAATAATTAGAGCCTAGTTTAGGGGAAACTGGGCTAAATGCATGTGTTTAAAGTGTCGTCCCAGATTAGCCTGTGCAGTCCACACAGGCTTATCAGGCACAACACTTTCCGCCTAAACTGGATTTTTTCAGTTAAAGGAGACTTCCTTTATATGTAAAATTCCACAAACGCTGAAAGTGTTGTCCCTGATCAGCCTGTGCAGACTACAAAGGCTTATCTGGGACGACACTTTATGCACATGCATTAACTTTTTGCATGCTGGGAAATTTGTCGTCTGCTAAAATGTTGTCTGCTAAATTTCTAAAATTAGCATTTTCTTTGATTTTTTTTCAAAGAATACTATCAGAATAGCAAACAGTTTGGATCCTGATGAGACGCCACGTTCTGTGGCGTCTCATCTGGATCCAAACTGTTCGCAAAGGCCTTCAAAATCCAGTTCCAGCGCTCAAAGGGTTAACCCGGGTTTTGCAAGAACGAGGCTCTTTATCATACGTAGTACAGAACATATTTTTCATCAATTTATCCAAGTCTCTTGGTGACTATCAATAACAAGTCACACAGCTTCTTACTGACCCCATACTTTTTCATACAGGGTAAGTTAATGCATATTAATCACTTAATATGCAGGATAACAATATTAAAATTAGTTAAGCTAATTTTAGTAATGTTATTAGAATTATGGTAATATGCTGGGGATAGATTGGTACTCGGAAAAACACTTCTTATTGACTCCATAATACTTGATAGAGGCGTAAATAACACCCACCCTGTAATAAACTGCAGTGGACAAGTGAGAACCAATGTGACTTATATTATAAGCATTATATATATCTACAAAACAAGGTCCTAAAACAATCTGGGTTGCTGAAAATTCAAATTGGGAAGAACACATCAGAAAGGCATTAATTATACGATTCCCTCAATTATACAAATCACCTTACACTTCAGTACAGTATTTTAAATGATGAATACCTGCACTGAAGCATACATTAGAACAATTCATTTGATCACATCTGTTCTGTTAAAATGACTAACATGCAAGAATATGCGGGTCATAGGTTGTCCCCTTTGCTCAAAATCAGAATGTGAAGAAATCAAAATCTTAAAACATTAACATATTTACAATGAAAAAAAAAACACATTAGGAAACTTATATACAGCAATGCAAAGCAGGCAAAACCTTGAGAAATATAATAATCAACTTTCTTTGGAATCAATGTGCTAAAACTGAAAAAACTGACTATTGTACGTGTACAAACAAAGCTGATCCATTCAAAGTTCTTTCAAAATCAAATCAAACGTTATTATCTGATCAAAACTACAATTGGTGCATAAAATGTGTCAGCATTGTTTGTACCTATGTAATACATGTTTTTTTTCAGGGTTGGAGATTCTGGTTACAACAATTTTATGGACGTTTCTATAAATGTCAGAATGGACTGCTTACTTGCTCTGGTTGACGTCTACCAATGAGCCAATTTTGGATGTGGTGAATGAAATGTGCTCGTCTCCTATCACAATCTCCAGCTCCTGAAACACATGGCAATACTGTCAAATATGTAACAGAGATTGATAATGTGCTCATCTCCTATCACAATCTCAAGCTCCTGAAACACATGGCAATACTGTCAAATATTTAACAGAGATTGGTGACTTTTATTGCGCATAAATAGCAGAAATACTTGTTTAAATCACAAACAGAAAAAAACAAGATGTGTTTGTGAAACACTATGTCCACTTTTGAGCGATTTTGACCCATAAATTTGACCTTTGACCTTGAAGGATGACCTTGACCTTTCACCACTCAAAATGTGCAGCTCCATGAGATACACATGCATGCCAAATATCAAGTTGCTATCTTCAATATTGAAAAAGTTATGGCCAATGTTAAAGTTGGCGCAAACCAACAGACAGACCATCAGACCAACAGACAGACAGGGCAAAAACAATATGTCCCCCAGTATATACTGGTGGACATAAAAATTACACCTGTAAACTTTTTTACGATCTACATTTTGTAATTGGAAATATGTGCCTATAAAGAACTCTTCAAAAACACAGTATAACAAAAATATTATTTTGTATTTTCTGGTACTTTTCAACAAGGCTTAGGGAAATTAAGTGCATCAAAATGATGAAGGTAGAGCAGATTTTTGAAGTCATTTTAAAAGAGAGAAAGTAAAATAATTTGCTTACATAACAAAGCAAAATCTGATTTAAATCTTTTTCAAATGAAATCTGTGACTATGAAAAAACGGGAGATCATGAAATAATATTCTTAGGCTAGTTCTTGTTCCCCACCCATCACTGGGTGTACCTGTCTGCCAATCCTGTCTGGAGGAGGCTACAGCCTGTCATCCCGTCAGGGAAAACTGGGCTTAAAGCATGTGCGTAAAGTGTCATCCCAGATAAGCCTGTGCAGTCCGCACAGGCTAATCAGGGACGACACTTTTCGCTTTTATAGAATATTTGCTGCACATCTCTGGGCGTACCTGTCTGCCAATCCTGTCTGGGGGTGGCCACAGCCCGTCATCCTCCTGCATCACCTCAGAGTCGTCTATGATCCTCTTCAGCTCCTCCATCACAGACTTGTGGACGAACGCCTGAAACAGTCAACAGTCATTATTGTGCAGAGCCTCGCTCTGGGAAAACTGTGCAGTCCACACAGGCTTATCAGGGACAACACTTTCCACCCAAACTGGATTTTCGATTAGATGAGACTTTGTTTAAACAAAAACTACCATAAAAGCAGAAAGTGTTGTCTCTAAATTAGCCTGTGTGGACTGCACAGGCTAATCTGGGACGACACGTTACGCACATGCATTAAGCCCAGTTAAAGTGGATAGTTTAGGGTTACTAAAAAACTGTGTTATCTTTAGAGGGATGCGATTTTGAAAACAACTCAGGGGAGGAAATTACCCAACCTCACTAACTGGGTTTACCAAAACTCTTATTTGGCGAATAGGAGACTTAGCCCTGAAGAATAAAAACTTTTCATTTAGATCAGTTTTAGGGAATGACTGAATAATTCGAAAACAAGTTTGACAGCATAACAATGCCTTATAACTTTCCCCTACTTAAGTTTTCTGAGAACAAAAACGCTGTAATAACAGACTTGTAAACCGACGCTTGTGGCAGAAGCTGTGATACATGTCAACAGAAAGTGCAATTCATGTACCGGTAAGAGTGCATAAAATGGTGACACCAGTTCATTGATACAAAAGTTATGACCTCAAAATAAACTTAAGACTAAAGTTCTTAGTAACTTTTAAGTGGAAGAACTATGTTTCGAAAAAAAAAGAGATAAATTTAAAGTTAAACAAGCAAATTCGTTGTATTGATATCCCCCGCAAACTAGAGCTTTGTCACAGACGTGACGTATACCCCCACATGCTGCATTGACACAGAATATATACAAAGGGCCATAACTCGGTTATTAACAGATGGTTACGGCGTACATCATCCTCTTATCCATATATATATACTCATACTAAGTTTCAATGAAATCCGCCAAAGCACTTCCAAGATATGGCTCCGGACACAAAAGTGCCGGATGGACGGACAACGCCAAAACAATATCCCTCCGCCTTTGGCGGGGGATAACAAGATGTGTTTTTGAAACACTATGTCCCCTTTTGAGCGATTTTGACCCATATATTTGACCTTTGACCTACAAGGATGACCTTGACCTTGATCTTTTACCACTCAAAATGTGCAGCTCCCTGAGATACAATTACACATGCATGCCAAATATCAATCTTCAATATTGCAAAAGTTATGGCCAACGTTAAAGTGTGTGCAAACAAACCAACAAACATACCAACAAACAGACAGGGCAAAAACAATCTTTCCCCCAGTATAGACTGGGGGACATAAAAAATTGCCAGGAGATTGTGGCAATGTTTGCTAAACACATTCATTATAATTATGATTGTGATTATTACAACTGCACAAACTAACCTCTTTTCTGATCATTGTATCATTTTTGTAGTTGGAGTTGTTGGCATATCTCAGCTTACCTGAAAAAAACAACAACACAATAACATTGAAGCAAATTACATAATTATGGTATATATCCAGTTATTAGCAGCAAGTTTTTCAATAGTAAAATTAAATTAAATAAAACTGTGAACTAGTGGCTATGCTTACAACATTTTATACAAAAAAATATTAATGATGAAAACTGTCTTTAAAATAAACATTATTATTAATGATAAGTATGTACAGCAGACCAATGCCAGCTCCCTATATGTTTGAAGGCTGACCAGTTGGTCACTAAATGGCAAGAAGATCAGAAAAGCCTAACGTGTGTAGTTAATTCAAATCTTCTTTCATTACCGTTATAAGTTGCCTGTTGGCAACATGAAAACCTATTGTCCATTATGCTAGTAATTATTTAAAAAACTGCATCATGCACATGTTTAACCTCGGATGTAAAGTATGACCTTGACCTTTGCTCAAGGGTTGACATGCCTTTTCAACATGGTGAACATGTTTGGAAAATTATTTAAAAACTGCACAATGAATAATGAAGAATCAAGGGTGTGATTGACGAAAAATCCAAGGGGAGGACAATTATATCCACTGATTTTGGACAACGAGATGCATAACTGGGTAACAAACTTCCCAAAACAATACAAGAAATAAAAACTTGAATTTTACAAGATTTTTATATAAAGCCTTATTTAACCTCAAGTTCACATACTTCAAACAAAAAATTATCAGTATTCATGCGAGTGAGATTCGTTATTTTCAACATTTTGTTTCTCAATCCCTTTATATGATGATGGCAAACAATTTACTTTCACAATATGGGAAGCACTTTTACAGACAGTGTTCAATTAAAGAAAAAGTTCCACATGATCCGTAGTTCATTACTTTTTCATCTGGCTAATGAGGAATGCAAGCACTGCCTATAGAACAGCTCAGTTTTCCTAAACTGGATCTGGATGAATACGTCGAAGAAACCAATTCTGGCTTTTTCATGACGGTGGTGGAGTGCGCGATTTTTACATGATTGATGTTTTGATACACTGTCTTTGAAAATATCTTTTGTTGAAGAGTTCACAATCATGACAATGTAATGTCATCACTTAGTTTGTTCCAATCAATAACAGTTTTAACAAAAACATATTTTTTAAAGATGACAGTTTTTGCTGGAATTGTTTCAAAGCACCTGGAATTATTGTTCACAAGGTTACACACAATGTTTTGATGGATATAGTCCTCGTATTGTTTTAATAGCCCTTATTGTACGTTTAGGCCTTAGTGGCCTAAGGTAGCGTTCAATGGAAATGGCCGGTATGTGCACTTTCACCACCTTGTACAATAGCGTCAACCTGTGGGTGCGACGTCTGTCTTGGAGTGGCGGGAATTGCGTAGCATTTCTGTGACACAACCAGGCTGTCTGGAGCGGTAGTCTCTGGTGATAAACCTTGCGGCTAATCGCTGGACACCCTCTCGGCTGTCAATGTCTGTTTCGTGGAATGGGTCGCATACAACACTGGCATATTCTAGCTTTGAACGGACAAGTGCTAGGAAGGCATTTTTGCGACAGTCAGTCTGAAGCGAGTAAAGGGACGTGACTGAGGTTTCTTCTGAGGAATCCAAGAGAAGAGTTAGCTCGCTTTGTTATATTGGTTTTCCATTCCATGTCTTCAGATAAAGTAACACCAAGGTAGGGATTTTCTTGTACTTTTTCGAGGATTTCTTTGTTGACATTAAAGAAGAAGATTTGTGTTTTGAACTTAGAAGATAACATTTCTTTGTGTTGAATTCTATCCCCCATTTGTTGGCCCATTTCTGACGGCTATCTAGATCATTTTGTAGAATTTCATGATCTTTAAATGAGTTTATAGGTCTGAAAAGGAGACAGTCATCTGCAAAAAGTAGGATCTGAGACTTCATCCTCTCTGGCAGGTCGTTAATCATTAACTTAATGTGACACACAAATAACAACTGGGAATAATTAGTGGGATTGGGAAAAAAAATCATCATAAGGATTGCAAAAACCATTCAATAACAATGTACTTCAAATCATTAAGAGTTTTAGAGACACAGAAAGAACGTAGAACAGACTTCAAAGGAATCAATCATTGATTTTTTTGTTTGCTGCAAGTTGTTGTATTAAATTTTAATAGCGAGCTCTTCAATGCCCGTATTTGACTGTGCAGGTTGTCGTTATCCGGAACCGGAAATTTTCAAGGTAAATAACCGGCGTCTCCTGATTGATCATAATGATAAAATAGATAAAAATGATCAAATTTACGGCTTTTAAATATTCTAAAATTCGTCTTTGTATTTATAGTGACTATATTTATCCCATCAATTTTCTTAGTCATCAATTATTTCTTGAAAAATATATTACCTAACCAGCTTTCCGTATTTTTTTTTATCACTTTATTACTTAATTTATGACATATCTTGTGCGACGTCATTTTGGTGACGAAACATTTTGGGACAGCAATATGGACGTGGCGGTTTTTAGTAAAATATTTGTTTAAAGCATCGAACGAATCCAAAACGTATTTCAGATTGTGTGTTTGCCATGCATAACACCTTAAGAACAGACACTGGAAGTGTATATCATTGTTACTTTATTGTTATTAGCATTGGATTAAAGTTGCCATTGAGGTAGGCGTGTCGTTTATACTAAATTTAGTTCTTTTATGACTCCTGTCAAAGCTTAAATAATGGCATTAATCAATTATCTAGTCTACAGCACTACACAGTTTCAGCTGCAACCTATATTTTAATTATCCAAATAATGTGCTACGTGTAATTATATTTTTTTCTGATTATTTTTCCGCTGCGCGTGACAGCTATATTTCAGCATTGCCGAAAGAAAGGAAAATATTCCACAGTGGTTTATTTCGACAATGCACTTTGGCTTTAAATGCTCAACAAGAGCTGTCAGAAGACAGCGCGCTGGACTATTCAAAGTGCTTGACAGTATAATGTAAGCCATCATGGGGAAATTATTCATATTCAATAAGGTCAAGGTAATTTAGTCATATTCTTACTCGAAGAGGACCATAAATAAAACATATTGATCGCCTATGTTTTAAAGAAGTTGTACATTTATAGAGGTATATTTTCCACAATATATTGAACATTTGTAAAGACATAAAAAGAAAATCTGATCATAAATAAAGTTATAGCAATTTTAGCAAAATTTAATAATTTGACCTTGAGAGTCAAGGTAATTCAAAGGTCAAGGTCAAATTCAACTTGCCATGTACAGTACCCTCATGATACAGGGCTTTTCACTCTTATATAACATCCCAATTAAAAATAAGGTCATTTTTTCCCAATTTTATAATCGATAGAGGAATTTCCCAAATTGTGTGTGTGTGTTTTTTTTTTTACTTAGATATATTGGCCATCTACCAAATTGAAAGCAATGAGCTCTAATATGATTAAGAATGCACCACAATGTGTCTTTTAATACTTCTGCACAATGAAAAAGACCCTGTTTCAAAAACTTTTAAAAACACGGTCTTCCCAAAATGAGCAATTATCGCGCATGAAATTCCCAATTTGAAAGGCTAGGGCCTCTTCCTAATTTCCTGATGAAAAGCCCTGTGATAAGAAGAAAATATTTGAAGTTTGAAAGCAATAGCCTTGATACTTTTGAAGTAAAGTGGATCTAAACACAAAATTTAACAAAATATTCAAAGTTACTAAGTCAATAAAGGGCAATAATTCCGTCAAAATGCCAACCAGAGTTATGCAACTTTTCCTGTTCAGTCCCCTTATGATAGTAAGCGAGTGTTCCAATTCTGAAAGCAATAGCTATGATAGTTTAGGAGTAAAGTGGACCAAAACACAAAACTAAACCAAATTTTCAATTTTCTAAATATAAAAGGGGCCATAATTCTGTCAAAATGCCAGTCAGAGTTACACAACTTTGCCTGCACAGTCCCCTTATTATAGTTAGTAAGTGTTGCAAGTATGAAAGCAATAGCTTTGATACTTTAGGAATAAAGTGGACCTTAACACAAAACTTAACCAAATTTTAAATTTTCTAAGTATAAAAAGGGAACATAATTCTTAAAAAATGCTTGTTACAGTTGTCTGCTCTTGTTTATAGATTGGGGTCATGTTGGTAAAGAAGTATTCAACATATGAAAGCAATATGTCAAGGGACATAGACAATATTTGAGGTAGTACGCAAACTTTAACATAGATTTATCAATAATATGCATATTCTAAGTGGAAAAAGGGCCATACTTCTTACAAAATGCTTGTTACAGTTGTCTGGTCTTATTTATAGATTGGGGTCATGTTGGTAAAGGAGTATGCAAAATATAAAAGCAATATGCCAAGGGACAGAGAAAATATTTGAGGTGGTACGCAAACTTTAAAATTCCAACGCTCACGCCGGGGTGAGTAGGATAGCTCCACTATATATATTTCATATATAATAGTCGAGCTAAAAAGGAAAATAAAACTAATATGCCGCCTGGCCCTTGTGAAATCTAAGTACAGTATGCAACATGGAGAAATCACTGGTGATACCTGTGACGATGATTTTCACCTGAAAATTATATTTTACAAGGTAGCAACAGTTGGCTGTTCTAAATGTTTTCATTGTATGTTCTAGTTGATAGTTTAGTGTTTTTAGGACTATAGGAGGTAATGCCAAGGACATATATACTAGATTTATATCTATGTCCTTAATATATACCAATCTTTGTTTGCTGCACAATTTGTTTATAGTTTCATGCATTACAGCAACTTTCACCTATATATCTTCTCTTCAGTTGTACATAATTATTGAAGTATAGGTCATTTTATGGTTTAGATAATTACTTATAAAAAATATTGAAGTTATTTAGTTAGGCCAAACAAAAAAATAGTCTTGGTTCAGGGAACTCGACCGACGATTTTATTGGTCCGCCCCGCCCCCCCCCCTTTTTTTTTAGAAAGAAGTGTCTTATGACTTATGATTATTAGACTCTATATCTCAATTTTATTTTTTAAACAACCTACAAAATATATAACCATAATTTAAATGATTTTTATCCAAAATGGCTTTAAAACCCCCTGCCTAAATAATGCTTTGGTCGCTTAAAACTCTTCCCAATTTGGAAGATTTCGCGACTCGAAAAATCCCCATTTTGCTAGGTACTTTTTCTATTCCCCAAATAGACAGAAAAAGGCCTGGTTAATCATTTGGTCAGTGTTTAAACAATCATGGGTGCATTAACTGACCCTTTTTCACTCTGAAATCAGTCGACTGGTAAAAAAAACAAAAAAAAAACCTACCTTCCCTCCTACATTTTTCTGGCCATGTTCCCTGAACCAAGACTTTTTTTTGGCCTTACAAGGACTGTTGGCTAGATTGCACTTTACCGGTACGCCGCCATCATGGATTCCAAAATTCGCGCACCTGCACCATAATTATTCAGGGCCCTCTCTGGCCATCAGGGGAAGGGGCCCAGGGCCCTCATGAGCGGGAATTTTTGTCGTGTTTCCCTTTTATGGGGAATTTTTTTACTTACTCTCTTGTTACTGCATTTGTACTGATTGAACTATATTCATTGTTTTTTTTCCATAATTTAGTATATTTGAATAGATGTACTTGAAATAAAATTGAGATAAATAATCATGAGCCACTTCTTTCTAATTTTTATTTTTTATTTTTAGAGGGAATTTATTTTCCAAAAAAGTGGAAAAAAAATATATTTTTTTTTATGGCCCCAAAAAACGCAGATCGAGGGCCCTGTTATTAAGGTTAGGGTTAGAGTGCGTACCGGTAAAGTGCAATTGTCCCGGACATGTTGCTCTTATCCGCAGTTGGTATTCCAATCATATATATTTTAACCAGATTTGTGCCAAAATAAGGTGATTTTATCAAACTACACAGTAGGCAAATTAGCACCATTGCCACCATTTTACAAACAGAAGCTTTTGTGGGCTTTTCAAACATTACCTCATGTGAGATTTTGAACTGACAATATACTATTATAAATCATAAAAAAATTTCAATTAAATGTAATTCTTTGTAAAATTCTGCTAAGCAAGATAATCATCCTATTATACAGCATTGCAGTTTACCCATATATTTTTCAAAAGGTCAGTTAGCTTTATTGGTCGAGCAACCCAGGTCTGTATCATTAGATGGCTCATGGATGGTTTTGGGTTTGAATCCCAATCTGACCTTCGTAGGTAAACTTGTGGTTGCAAGGCTGAAAACAGTAAGTGTGACAATCTGTTTTGGCGGGGTTTTGGGCTAACAGTTCAGTTCATCAGGTCATGTGAAACCTATGGCCCGTTTGTTGTTTAATTGCTGATTAACATAATAATTAAAAGTTCATTTCCTTATGTTTTATACCAGTCTTTACAAACTCCACGTACTTCTGCTAGGATGTGCTTTTAATAATTAAATTCTATTATTATCTTTATTTAAAAGTTTTTTGTTAGTTTCTTCTATAAGACATTAAATTGATTATTCGAGCTCGCTTTGAGGCTTTGCCTTATTTCATATTAAAATAAATTAGTTGTGATAAACATAACTGTCTTCATCCTACGTCCGGCGACAGTTATGAAACGAAAAGGTCTTTTCAATGGAGCAAGTGCTGGAGTGAATCACACCGGCATGATTTTAAGACTTATCTTACAGTGTAGAGCATTAAACTTGAACTATTTGAGGACAAAAAAGAATTTCCAGTTCATACGAGTAAAAATTTCTAATGAAACATACCAATTAAAGCGTTATTTCCACTTTTTCCAAAACCAAAAAAAGGATCAGAGTTATTTCGCCTAGATTGTCCGCCATCTTCAACAAAACGTGGGAATTTCCGGTTTGACCTTATTTGCATAAGTTTTTGGCAGCCAATCAGAAAATAGGCCAGAAACCCATATATGGAAATCGTAGTATTTTTCAATAAAGCCAACATGGCGGCCTACGTAAATGCGTAGTAGGATTACCTTATATGGCATAGCTCCTCCTACATTTCTTTTTCAAATCTCGCGAGATCACGCGGTAACTGTCATGGCCGAAATTTGACCGAGTTTTTATTGGGAAATCTAATTTTCGATAAAAGTATGTTTTATCTCGTTAACTGTTTATTTTTTTCGTCTGGGAATGAATACAAATTGTTTTCTTGGGTGACCCTTACTCTAATTGCCGGAGAAAATGTTATTTTATAGATTTTGATTTTGCTCCATTGCTTGTATCCTCTCGACTTGTAACTCGAAACGTAGTGTTAACGGAGTCCAGAGTTACATTATTGCAACTAAAATAAATGGTCTCTTAAAAAGTAATGGTTGATCTTGTTTATTCTGTGTTTTTATAAATAAATTAAATGGGCATGCCATTAAGTGTAAATTTACCATCAGGGCGGAATTCAAATTCAAGAAACTCGTGCCCAAATTTGCCTTTGTGTCCAACATAATAACGCAAGTAAAAATCTGTGGAGGCCGCCATTTTAGTAATGCGTACACCATGCGTTGATTTGTATTCGAATTTTTGTTATTAGAAAATATCAATGTGTTGTATTCTTTAAGATGTATCAATTACAATAATTACCATGTTTATAGTCTTATTTTTCTTTAAGTATCTGTTAATAAAGGTAACTTCGTGTGGACTGTGTTTTCGAATATGCGGCGTGTCGCGAGAAAACGTTTTCAAGCCAAAGCCCAAATTAAATTTACAGACGCTGAAGTGAAGAAGCCTTCAAAATGCAAGAATTACCCGATGACATTCCAACAAAACTGATTTATTCACACAACTGTAAACAAGGAGCTGTTAGAGCAGTTAGGTTTAACGGTAAGCTGTATAGATGTATTTAATAAACAAAGCCCATCGTTCAGTACGAAACAATCGTCCCTGGTTGGTTCGTACCCTAGTCCATATCACAAAGGGAAGTTGCGCAAAAAAAAAAAAAAAAAAAATNAACTCGGTCTCATTCGATGCGGGGGACATTTCTCTAATTGACCATAAACGTTGTATCACAATCGAGTCTCACAAAATGAAAATGCGAACGTCGACAATTCGTTCATTAGACTCAACAAACGATGTCCGGGGTGAAGGGAAATTCCGTCCCTGATTGGTTATAAGTATTTTATGAACAGTATGTGTAATTTTAACCAATCAGCGATGGAATTTCCCTTCACCCCAGACATAAAAAATGAAAATGGTCGGCTGTAGTGCATTTCGTTCGAGTCCTCGATAAACTTCGCGTTTTCCTATCGTTTTTTGAGTTTAATGAACGAATTGTTCGCGGGTAATTGTTAAATTTTGTTTACTTTATTGATTCATATAGTAGTTTGAGGTTGTAGCGTAGCGAATGCAGAAATTTGTTCTTTACGGAGGAGCGATTTCACAGTTCGGTTCGGAATCAACCTGTGTCCTAGTAAGGAATTTGTGGCAATTCGACGTTCGCATTTTCATTTTGTGAGGCTCGAATGTGATAAAACGTTTATGGTCAATTAGAGAAATGTCCCCCGCATCGAATGAGACCGAGTTGGTGCTTTTCGGTGTATTATTGACAGAGCTACGGGGCATTGTAGTTGATCGGGTGGAAAAATCGGTCAGCTTGTTGAGTCCCTTGTCTATATATAGATCTATTATATAATTTTTTTTATTTTTTTTTTTTGCGCAACTTCCCCCTGTGGTCCATATAAACGGACTCCCAGAGCTGTTGATAATTTTTACTATGGCGGCTCTGGGAGTCCATATGCACCCCTTCACAAACATGGGTGCAGTTCAGTGCAGCGAATCCGTGAGCTTCACTAAACAGACGTCGTTTGAGACAAATTGAGAAAAATAATGAATAAACTTCATAAACATGTTAAATTTACCTGAATGGCCACCTACCAATGTTATCTTTTGCATACATCCTAAAAAACATGACGATGTTTCAACACACTTCTTTCTGACATTTTTATGTTTAAATTTGAAACAGTGTATTCTGTATCAAATACCTCGACATCGTTATCGACTTTGGCTACATCGCATAACCTGACGTGCAAAATATTCAGGGATTGAAATTAGTAGTTGCCCGTGAGCCCGGGGCAAGTAGATTTTGGCCTGGGCAATTCAATTTCAAAAGTTGGTAGTCCGGCCGGGCAACTTAGTTTTTTTTAAGGTTAAAATCATCACCACCAATGGATCAATTATAGTTAAATAACATTCATTGTTAAGGAAATTATTCAATTCAGGCTCATAATAATATATAATGGATCGAACATGTGTCATGTCAGCAATTTTATTTAATTATCTATAATGTTATTAAAAGAATGTTTAATATACACATGACGAGACATGTACATATTTATGGGCTCGTTATTCTTTAGCTTGGCAACCAAAATACTAAAGATGGTTGCCCGTGCGGGAAACCAACAGTAAAAAGTTAGTTTCCATCCCTGATATTGGTGTACTGCGACCTAACCTATATTGGGTCAGTTTTCCAATATGGCGGATACAGCGTACGAAAGATAAACAAAGCCAATAAAAAGCAATTACTTCTTGCTTTAATGGTACCATTTGCACGAGTTTGTGGTTAGGCCTAAAAAAAAAGGAAAATGTGCCGACCCTAAAGTTTTTATTGGCCATGCCGACCCTAATGTTGAAATATAATTTATTTTTTTCCTTCGAATGGGAATTTGTTGGTTCCATTTGGGAAAATAATTACAGACTTCAAGATATGATAACCTTCATTTGTGAGTGGGTAAAGCTTAAAACTCTATCAAAGTTAGTTCCAGTTTAAACCTATTTATTTTAGCTCAATTGCAGTGAAAGCCAAAGGCTTTTTGGAACGCTATCAAGTCCATTTCTTGGGTAGAACCAGTACTTGATGTCTTTGAGGAAGATATAAAGAACGCTCCCACAGTGTTGATTGAACCCGTGACTTCCAGGTCGCAGGGCGGACACCAAATCCTCTACGCCACTGCAACCTTTTAAAAAGTTCTCGACCTGTTAGATTCAAAGTTAGATCTTAAAATTTATCCAGTCTTCTTTTTTAAACTTAAGGGTACTAAGTATTCCTACATTTCAAGATTTAACTGGTGGCGTTGGAGAGGTTTTTAAGTAACTTACTTAATGAGATGTAAATACACCAGGATGCACACATGTAGCTGTGTGCATGTAGCAAATGTATATAGTCAAATGACTTAATAACAACACAAGTGTGAGGTTATATATTTAATAGCATTGTAATGAAGCTTAACTCTACAACTTCTAACAATGATGTTACTCCAAGCAAAACATACAAGAGACTGAATGTGGGGGCTGTCTGCATCTATGTTATGACTAACTCTTGGGTATACAAATTTAATAGCTATAGCCTGTATCTATGTATCTGAATCCTGGAAAATCTCCCTCTTTTTATAAGAAATACATTTTGAAGATGCAAACAACTCTTGAACACATTATGTAAAATATATGAATAACATATATGTAATAAACAAATACACATAATGATTCCATAAAATTGATTAATGATAACAAAATCTACATGGGCTAAACACCATAAGATAATTATCATTAATAAAAAAATAATCATTCACAACAAATATAAACAAAAATTCTCATAGTAAATTCATTCATATCAGCAACAACATTGCATACTGAATCAATAAAGTTTATCAGCACTGCCTCTCTTCAGGTAGATAATGTTCATGGGAACTCACTCAGGCACAGCTGCTATTGTTAACAACAAATAAATCTCAAGATAATACATTGTTATCTTCACACAATTATTGTCAAGGCACAACTGGTATCTTAAGCTCCACTGGCCACAGGTCAGCGGGGCTTATGTCATGGTCCTGTGTCCGCCGTGTGTGCGTGCGTGCGTCCGTCTGTGCGTTAACTTTTTCTTTAAACATCTTCTTGTCCTAAACTACTGGTCCAATTCTGATGAAATTTCTCAGGAATGTTCCTGTGGTGAACCTCTTTCAAATTTGTTCAAATTTTGCCCCTGGGGTGAAAATTTGCTGAAAGTGTGTGTTTTCCCCCATTAGGCTATGTAATTTACCTGCTGAAAGTAAAATAGTATATTTCCCCTCTAAACCGGAATCCTCTCTAAACCGGTATTTCCTCTGGGTCCCAGGGTTGTCCAGTTTAGAGGGATTCCACTGTATAAGGCCTATTTCGTGAAAACTTAAAAAATCTTCTTGTCCATAACAATTGGGCCTAGGGCTATCAAATTTGGTATGTAGTGACATCTAATAGTCCTCTACCAAATTTGTTCAAATTATTCCCCTGGGGTCAAATTTGACCTCGCCCCGGGGGTAACAAAATTGAACATATGCTTAAATAGGGCCTATTTTGTGAAAACTTAAAAAATCTTCTTGTCCATTCCCATTAGGCCTAGGGCTATTAAATTTGGTATGTAGTGACATTGTATAGTTCTTTACTTAGTTTGTTCAAATTATGCCCCTGGGGTCAAATTTGACCCTGCCCTGGGGGNATTTGTATTTGCGTTTTTGTACGCTTTATTTTGATTTTAATTACGTTTTTGGTTATTTTAATTGCGTAATAACGCGAATACGCTTGTTATCTATAGCGCTGCATGGTGCCTTTATTTACTATAAATGTGTTTCAAGAATTTCGTAAACACATGCGTTAGGAACTGTACAAGAAGTTGGCACTCAACTTATGTAAAACACTTGTTCAATTAACCGTTAAACTCCACCTCCGTTCTCTGAAAAAGATTCAAAGGCGGAGCTAAGCACGTGCTATTACATAATTGGACGATTGTCATTGAGTAACAAACACACGATTGGTTTAGCGGGTAAATATCTTGACAAAGGAAGCCAATTTTGTCGGCAAAATCAGTGTGACTTTATGCCTTCAGAAAGGAAGCGGCTTTCCTTTGATGAGGTCAAACTGTCTATTCACACAGACTGCGAATTTGTGCGATACATTGTACTGTTAATAATGTCATTGATCCTTTGTTTACATGTTCAGTAAAAATAACCACCTGCTAACATGAAAACTTTGGATTAAATTATCAAAATAAAAACAAGAGTAATGTGGCAAACTGTGATTATATTAATTGGTAAGTATCAGTTAAAAGATGATGTTTTGCTTGTACAATGGAAACCCTCTAAACCAGATCTTCTCTATACCGGAATCCTCTCTAAACCGGACAAATTGTCCAGTCCCATTGTTTTACCTATAAAACCATGCGTAAAATATCTCCTCAAGACTGGAATCCCCTTAATTCCGAATACCGGTCAGTGTTTGGTTCAAAATTGGGTCATTTCATACGTAATTGTACCTCTCTAAACCGGTCACGACAAGATTATTGCACCTCAGACCTAGTGTCAAAAACTTGTGAATAGCGGATTAAAGACGCGTGAAATTAATAAAGGTGGTGGAAAAATTTCAAACTGTAAAAATCGCAAAACAATTTAAAGAGATTAGGACTGTGATGTACATTTCGATCAATAGAAGTGATAATACTGATATATAATTACTGATAACAAACATAGGATTTTTTAGTGTGTTTTGCTTTTGATGTAGGAAGCCGTGCTAAATTTTAATGAGCTTAATGCTAATTAATTCTGAATTGTTTATTACAATTGCTAATTTAGTGTCATATAAAATGATTCTTTAAGCATTTGCATTTATATTTTCAAATTGGAAGTTAAGATTACTAAGACTAAAAACAGATTAAGTGACATGTGTTGTGCTTATGTGATGCAACATGAATGAATGTTATATATAAATAGACTATTAAAATATGTTGTTTTTATGTGATGCAACATGAATGAATGTTATATGTAAATAAACTATTAAAATTGGTTGTTTTTATGTGATGCAACATAAATGAATGTTATATGTAAATAAGCTATTAAAATTTGCTGAAAGTGTGTGTTTTCCCCAATTAGGCTATGTAACTGACCTTCTGAAAGTAAAATAGTATATTTCCCCTCTAAACCAGAATCCTCTCTAAACCGGAATTTCCTTTCGGTCCCGGGGTTGTCCAGTTTAGAGGGATTCCACTGTAGTAAAACAACGAGTTTTCTATAAAAAAAAACATTACCAAGGGATCGGTAGTTCAGGCTTCCATAACTTTATCGCTTTTTATGATTTTTGACTGGCGCGACTGTCAATACTATATAAACTGTTCGCTGAAGTTTCTTTAGCTACTGGATCGGTCGATGTTGGTCGAATTTCATTATTTTTTTTCATGGACGACCTCATAAGTCGATTTACTATTTTATCTATTTTAAATCCACGCATATTAAATTAATTTTGATTTTAAATATAATTATAATTGTTCTTTTAAAATTTATCGACTTACTTATCATTTTCAAAAGATTTCTATTTTATGATGCGCATCGACTGGGCGTCATATCACGGATCGCGGCTTGCCTCGGCATGTCGCGGAAGACAGATGCGAAGCATCGCGGCGAAATGCGACGTTCCGCTGCGAACTGACATGGCTTCAACGGCCGACTCGGCATCCGCATGGGCTGTACTGTGTATATATATATATAGATTTGATAGTGACAAATATGTTTTCAGAGAAATCGATTTTTTCGTTATAATTTGATTATTTATCATTTAAAACGATGTTTTTACTAATAAATATCATAGCCACACGCTAACCACATGTGTATTGGACAACTTC
>VMBQ01008072.1:0-34643 GCA_007657795.1 Dreissena rostriformis
AGTTTCTGGTATGCTAGTGTGACTCAAGTTTCATTATTTCTATATATTTATATTTTGTTAATGTGTATATGAAGTAAAATGTAGGTTTAAATTCTGTTTACTCAAGAGTCTGTTCTCTGTTATCTCCATTTTCAATGATTTTGAAGTAGATTAATGTAATTCAGTAGAAAACATAACATTTAATTGTTTCTGCGATGGTTGTGTTTATTTATTTAGTGTTGTGGTATTTCTTCTCCAATCACTCATTAGCATTAAAAAATAAATGACTATTAAGAATGTGTGGGTGATCTCTTACACTGTACATCAAAGCATTTTGTTTCAGATATTACAGATAGTATATTATATCTTAATTTGAAGAATTATGTTTTACAAAGCAACATCTGAAACTGTTTGCTTAATTGATACGCACGCTGTGTATATAAATACATGATTTGCAAATCCCAACACAAACCTGGATCATTAAAATGTATCTTTGTTTCTTAAAACAATTATTCCTGACAGTGAATTGTTCGTTTTGAATATGCGGTGTGATAACTTTTTGCAAAACTCGATCCCGGGTATTCTTTGCGGAAAATGATGCATTATAATATGAGCTTTTGTTAGAAATTGCGACGAAATGAAAAAAAAAGAGTATTTTCTATAATAACAAGACAATCAGGATTGTTATTAATACGTAGATGTTATCATCTAAACAAAATACAACAGGATCATTGTGATCGGAGACCTGACTATCGGATCCAAAATAAAATATATGAGCCTCGCTCTGGGAAAACGGGGTTAAACGCATGTGCGTAAAGTGTCGTCCCAGATTAACCTGTACAGTCCGCGAAGTCTAATAAGGAAACAACATTTTCGATGTGAAGAGACTAACTTTTAATAAAAAATACAATAAAGTCGGAAAGTGTCGTCTCTGATTATCCTGTGCGGACTGTACGGGCTAGTCTGTGACGACCCTGTGCGCACATGCATTAAGCCCGGTTTTCCCAGAGCGAGGCTCAATATAAAATACGTATCATTAGTATAGCGTGTATTCACAACACGCAACTGAAAACATACGCTAACGATCTTGGTGCATTACGTTACTTCTTTTACTTGAAGTAGAACGGGAGCATAGAAAGGATATGATACATATTTTAGCAAATGCGCGCGTGTAGATGATTAACATACGTGATAGTTAATACATGCGTGCGTGAAGGTTTACACGCTTTAAAGTGATGTTGAATATGTCCACAGGCGATTGTTTACACGCAATCGTTTTAAAAACATGTATGAACACCATTTAAGCCCCCGCGAAATTCAAGATGGGAGGACAATTACTAGTACGCTAATATTCTTATAATGAAATGCATTGAAGAGCGATTCTTGTATCACGAGGGAGCTTGATCTTGTCATTAATAAACTTCAACCAGACATCAATTATCTTCTATTTCTATGTAGGTAAGTGTCTAAAGAATTTTAATGGTATGTGTAAAGCAATGATGAGCAATTTAAATTCATTTCACGCTAGCGTATTGTTGATCGATGTTTATTGTGTAAATTGAACACATGCATGATAATGTAGTCCATTTAAGATCATTATAAAAAGCTGCCTAAGTGATAAATATATAGACTAAATTAAATAACAAAAAAATAAATGTCCATACCTTACCTTATGGGGGAAATTCGTACTAAATTTAAACCGGTATGACACAATATAAGACAATTTATCTTCCTTATGTATCATATATCGCCGCCACAATCAATCCGTGCGATACATGCGACCTAAACACAACCATCAATGATATATGCACTTTGAATTGTTTCGTTGTTTGTTTTTGCCTAATTATGTTTTTACATGAACTTACAAACGAAACGCTATTTGTATGAGCTAAATAAGTTTATAGACAGCACGTCGTTAAACATGTTTAAAGATAAAGTGAATGATACCTAATTATAGCTTTCCTTAGGTTCATGTACATACATTCATTAAAACAATATTGAACTGCTGTTAATTGTGATTGCAGTTGAATGCTTGAGCCTGTTATCAAAAAAAGTGAAACAATAAACTAGCAGGTGTATATTAGTTCACAATCTGACCCGATTATATTAAACAATCCTAACTATGTAATAGCTTCTACAGTTTGTAAATGATAAAAAAGTTATATGAGTTCGATAATTCAGTATTATTTCTCTAAGAAGCGAACCCAAAGGCAGGCAGCATAATAAAAAACCTCCGTTCAGACGGGGCTCATTGATTTTTTTCTATACACTCTTACAGTACATCAATTGTTATTGATTAAACATTCTTATTGATAAGCCCATACATAAGATCATAAACATTTATTGGATAAATACTGATCCATTTGTGGAATTAATATGATACAAATAATACAGCTGCTGTGCTGTTAAATATGGTTTATTGACAGGATTAAAAGCATATATGGCAAGATAAAATGAGTATTCTGATTTGATTTGATTGTACGGCATATTGACAAAAATATTGTGTAACATAGATTAAAAAAATAAACAAAAAGCTTATTTTTAAAAATACTGCAACAGACTATAGTGTTTTTACTATTCATAAGACGATGCGTATCCGAAGTGTTAAACAAAGCAATAATCGCAGCGGGAGTTTGTTTTGTACATGTCTGCCTGGTGATTGGATGAATATTTACCACATGCGTTCCAAAGTTATGACGACAGGGATTACTTTTTATCGATTTAAATTAATAACACTTCATCACAGGGAAATACAAATAGCTATTACAATTCAATATTTTGTCTAACATATGTTAACACAATAATCACGTCTTTAACCATGAGATTATATGATTCCTAAACCACACTGTTATTGCATTTGTTATCAGGCTGACGTACATCGGCGTATTAAACGAATACTTTAAGTATGTTTACCTTATATTGTAATTACGATTCGTTACGAAGTTTGTTTTTAATACGAACAAAATGCTCTCTATTATTTGTGTGAGTTGGTCGGCCATTCTTGGGAAAAATACATTTAACGTTTTTTTTTTACGTTTTCAGTTCGGTTTATTTCTATGAATGGTTTAGCACTCGTTTGTGTTTTTGTATTTGCAGAATGCATCCATTAGTTAGATTCAACGATAAATACTTTGAACTAATGATATGAACAAACGTTGGCATTGACGAAAATGGATATGAAAGTAAAATCAAAACGGTATCATGGAAAAAGACATTCGATGGCAGTATTGTAGTTTTGTGGTTATAATATCCGAGATCAGCAATTTCTCATTATATCAGTCGCTTTGAGTTATGATATAATGAACAATGACGCATCGCTTATTATATTAAATAATTCCATTGACGCGATATTTACAGTGAATATAATTGAACGTAATTATCGTATTTTCCTTTATATTAAGTAAATCGATGTACACGGGATTTAACTGTTGTTCGGTGAATTGTAAAAAAAAANGTAACCTATTTGACGCGCGTACGCCCAATACATTCCGTATTGTAAGGCTGAGTTAAACGATCATATCCGATTATGGCAGAGTCAATTGTGAAGGTAGTATTCACGAAACACTTTATGCAAACAGCGCAGACCCTGATGAGACGCCGCATCATGCGGCGTCTCATCAGGGTCTACGCTGTTTTCCAAGGCATTAGAAAGTAATGTTGTTAAAACAAAACATATTGCTGATCTGCGAATACTCTGTTAAATAACACGTCCCATGTTTAAATATGTTTGAAATAAATTTTAAAATATTCTCTGAGGTCGTATACATCGAGAAACATTTAAGGAAGATCATACATCGTCATTTATTGACACAAACCCTCCCTTAGGCTGGCTCTTTAGCGGACCTGTCGTCGTAATGTTTATTGAACGTTATTTATGCAAACACCTCAACGAATTTAATAGGTATATAATTCAAAACATAGTTTAAACGTATTATATACAATTATTTAATATATGTGTACTCGTAAACAGCTTGAATA
Source organism: Dreissena rostriformis (assembly GCA_007657795.1). Taxonomy (NCBI): domain Eukaryota; kingdom Metazoa; phylum Mollusca; class Bivalvia; order Myida; family Dreissenidae; genus Dreissena; species Dreissena rostriformis. Next base: position 3,958 of record VMBQ01008072.1, read on the forward strand.
CCCAGAATGGACTCTCCTATCGACTAGTCAAATATGGTATGCCAGGTTCTACTCGTAAAAAAAAATATCACAGCGCTGTTAAATAACCTTAACTGTTTAAAGCCCCATTACCACTCAAAATGAACAAATATTTCGTAAAATATTTCGTAAAATAAAGCTAATCCATAAAGTTTTTTTGTGGTTTATATACCATTTCAATTTCCCGCAACGATATTTTTTCATACGACACACGAACACTAAATTGGTACATGAACATGTGTTGAATATATTGTTTTAAAAACAATCAAAAAGAGAATGTTGTATCTTGTTAAAGGGACTGTCCACTAGATAAAGCGTCGCGCGACGCGAAACGATATTTTAGGAACCTACGAGGATTGCTTATATAGTTAAAAAATACATCCGCTTTAAACATGAGCGTCCGTGGTCGAGTGGTCTAAACAGGTCGCTTTTTACTCTAGGACTCCAGGAATCCGGGGGTCAGTGGTTCGAGCCCTGTTGAAGGTTATTTTGTTTCCTTTTTTTAAATTGTATTCTTGTTTTTTACTGGAGATTTTTAGTTCAAATGTTTAAATCTATCAATATAAAGCATTTAAAGCATTTAATGACAAGCTTCAATACATGCCAAAATCTAGTGGACAGTCCCTTTAAATGTATGTTACCATACCACATCTACCTTTGAAATTTAGGCTCTAGCCATAAGGAACATTGATTTTTTATGGATTAACTTTTTTATGAAATATTTTAGAAATGATCGTTGATTTTGAGTGTTAATGGAGCTTTAATCCGTTTATTGACGAAAACGGTATTGTTAACTTAGTACAAGATTCATCTCAAAGCAAAGTTTTTATGTAGTACACTTACATTGAATATAATCAATATCCCCGTTACATATTTAGATAATACGTTATTATATTGTTTAATAATTAATGTACACACTTATTGATTATTGGCTTATAGTTATGGAGCGGCATTCGTCGTTTGCATGTTAAGTGGACCGACTAGTGAAACAAAGTTTATGATACGTTTTACCAATGAATATCATTTCACATCAAGGGGCAAACTAGTTAATAGTTGGTTTATCATTGTAAGATAATCGTATTTACATGTTCATCGTGGAAATGGCCGTCTATATAGAGTATCGCACTTAGGCTACGGTATAATGCTAGTTTTCCTTTTTCTCGATTCCACGTGACCCTAACTTTGGACTTATCATTATCATTCTAGATCTCGAGGTCATACAATACATAAATTGAATTAAATGTTCACTTGTTTACAATAAACATGATCACATGTTAGCAATTTCCAATCAGTATCGTTTTAATCGTTTTATTAGATTTGAATGTAACAATATAAAATAAATAAATTATTAAAAGAAAAATTCGTATTAACAACCGGTAGACTTTAATTTGCGCAAGTGACCGATTGCTGTTACTGGGCGCGACGAATCGTATCTTATCGCACTTTCAAATAAAGATTTTCGCGTTGATATTAGGCAAGGACAAAGTCGCGTTTGTTAAAGATGTACTTTTAGGGATAAATGAAGTCTAATGTACATCGCGCTGTCTTTTTATAACATTCGGGTATATGCGTACTTCGAATCGTGAATACCATCGATCAAATCGTTGAATGCATAATACAACCTACTCTTATCGCATTGTTACGGAGTGAATTGATTCTGGATGAATGAAGAGAAAGTAATATTTTCGTACTGGAATGTTATCATTCGGGAAAAGCGATCGTGTCAGAAAAAAACAAACGATAGGATGGACCAAGTTCAAAACATAGCGAGAATCGTGAGATTATATCGTGGCAGATCGGGTATATGCTAAGAGATGGAAACATACGTTATTTCGACTAGTCATCCAAGACAAATAACAATTGTTTGTGATTTATATAATCATAATAATAATAGCGTTTATTCGTGTACACGGCAAACAGTTGATATTCTTATGTTTTATTAGAACGTGTTGTAACATCCAATTGTTATAACCAAAAAAGACAAATACCATTTAAATGTTCTTAATATATTATCGCCCTTTATCACGCCTGTATTTCCAATATCATTTCAGCCTGAGTGTGTGTTTCGACATCGTGCAACTACTCGCAGTGCCCTGAATTCCAATGATACGATTCTCGGGAGTCTCAGTGAATAAAACTCGTCTATCATTGCAGGTTGTGGAAGATTGGGATGTTTCTTGAGTTTAAACAGTTTCGATGTTCATGCCGGAATATCTCTTGGACTAGAGGCTATACATTTAAGGTATTTGTTTCAATGTTATAATATCGTTTTGCCTAGTATATGTTTATTGGACATTAGCATGTTATTTATTCTATCCTTGACATGTAATAGTCGATATCAATTATATTGGTTAAATATCAATCTGTTATTGTCTAGGTTTTAAACATAATATAAGCACCATGTTTATAAGTTTTCTAAAATGTTATTTCTTTTTTTTTTCTTCCATTTAGACAGTTTGTCTTTTCTTCAGGTTAAACAAAAGCAACGGGATAAATATGCCGGTCATGTTTGTACAATATCCGTATAGGCGATACAGTGATATCAAAACACAAAATAAAAATGACATTTTCAATTGTGTACGCTATACTATAGTCAGAGTTTTCGTAAAATAAACAGTGAGGACGTAACAACTATACTGAACAAATATTTGTGTGCAAGACCAGACGTTGTTGTCCACCGTTACAAGGTACATATGTTATTAACACTTACCTGTGGCGACATGTCGACGTTGACAGATAATTAACCTGCTGTAGTTTTACAAAATTGATCAAAACATCGGATAGGCACGGATATAACAACAGAAGGTTAGCGCTTGATACAGTTGGATATTAGTATGGTTGAATGTGGTTGTCGGATAAATAAACATGTGCAAACGTTGAAGTTAAGAGGAATACATTAGCCTGAAATACATGCTAGGTTGCTAATCAGGCATAAATATTTCAAAGGCAGTAATTATAATAAAAAAGGCGTTGAATCTGCATAGATAAAAACGAAGGATTGTATGGAACGATTAAATTTAATATTACATGTAAATGGAGTTTTCTGCAACGAAAGTCAGACGATGAACAGATAAGCGACATAGTTTGTTAACACGAACTATTTATTGCAGCAATCCACGTGTTAAACGATATCGTGTTACAATGTACCAACAACTGTATTGGGAGAATACAATTAGGTGATATTTGGACTGAATCAGTGACAAACACGCTTAAATATGAAAATATAAAGAGGTGATGAATCGAAAGAAACATTTGAAGTAACGGATTATGCCCTTATTTATTAAAACAGGAACGCCAAAAATAGTTTTTATTTCTTTGTAGTGTTTTCATATTTACAATGATAATGCCACTGACTGTTGCATTGTCAGTGATTGTGACACTATTTATCAGCATTATGTTGTACATAAAGTCATTATTTGAACCGTCGTCACCAAAGCTGCATTTCAAGGAGTCCACTTTAACGTCACATATGCTAAAGCGCTGTCCTCTAATGACGCGCAAATTTGACCCACCGTGGTTCCTCAAAAACGCCCACATTCAGACTATTATTCCATTTATAATGCCAAGTGCTAGTATTGAATTTGATCGGGAATACCTCCAAATGAAAGACAGAGGCGTGGTTGCGTTGGACTGGGCAACACATGTTTCCGTTCATAAACGCAAGCGCTGCACAGTGCTTTTAGTTCTTCCTGGACTTACAGCTGACGCCGTTAGTGTCTCTCACCTTTGTAGTTTGGCGGCTCATAAAGGCTACAGACCAGTTGTTTTCAATCAACGTGGCTTCGGCAATACGGTACTAACCACTCACAAGTTGTTGAGGAATGGCGATCCTACAGATCTCAGAGACGTTGTGAAATTCGTTTACGGACGATACCCTAAAGCTTTAGTAACCATCGTTGGCTTTGGAACAGGCTGTGAACTGTTGTTATCATATCTCGGAGAATTCGGGTCATCGGCAAATATATGTGCAGGCGTGTGCATATCAGCATGCTTTGAACGCACTAAACGCTTTACGAAAATAATGCAAGGAGTATATGACGTGTTATTTCTTAGCGAATTGAAACTTATATTGTACTCACATTCCAAATCATTGTCTAAGTATATTGATTTTAAGGAAATGCACAAGTGTTGGACATTTGAGGAATTTGATCACCATGTTTTTCATAAATTTTACAACATTACAAATATTGAAGAATTCTGGGACATATTTCATCCATTGCGAGATGTAGATGAAATTGCAGTACCTCTATTATTTGTTAATAGTCTGGACGATCCGTTTTATTCCAAAAGTAAAATTCCATATGAGCTGTGCAAGTATTATCCACATTTTCTAATGGTTGTGACGAATAATGGAGGTCATTGTGGATTCGTGGATAAGCTCACTGGAGAAAGTTGGGCTGACAGGCTTGCGCTGGACTATATCGATTCAGTGCTAGAATTTACCAATCAGGGGCATACAATTAATTATGGCAAATGTGCGAAACGGTCCACACTATAGAATTAGCTTCAATTATATTACATTCTTATAAAATCTTCCCCATTCTGCTACTAGTACTTGTAGACATACGTTGTATTTCTCATTATCAGGTTTGTGGTTCTATTTTAGAGTATTTATCTGACAATGTCGCATACACATTAAACTAGCGTTTTAAACTATTATATTTTGCTTGAGAATATAAATCCGGCATTTAACACTATTGTTCTGATTTGAATAAACTAATCGTATTAATAGTCATAAGTGCATCATATTTATTAAAAAGAAATTCTTAAAATATCACCATCGAGTGCCTAAACATAATTAAAATACAATACATATATTTAAAACAAACTATTGTTTTTGGTCATTCTTCTATCTACATAACACATGGATTGATTTAATGATACTCACATTGACTTGTACGTATGATCTCGTGAACACATTTTGAACACAACGTCCACTTACACTAACAATAACAATATAATATTGTCAACAAGCTTGCTAAACACTACCTTTTTTTGCATCAGATATACGGTAATTTTCTTATGTACTGTTGGTGATCAAACATAATACATCTAACCGTTCAGTAGATATAATAATGTTCACGCGTCATGCATGAAGGCATGCATCAACTTATGTAAGGAATAAATATCATGTATTGGTTCCGCGTGGACGCATAACGATCTACTTGCACGCGAGACAGACGCATTATGGAGCCCGTGGTTCTTAGTAAAAGCTATGTTTACAATCCTGGTTTTACCTGCTAATCGCACTGACAAAACCAATATCAATTAATTGTTTCCTATGCTTTCACCACAATTATGCTGGTATAGATATTTCATTTTACGACTTTACTACTTAATGTCCCAAATTCAGTTTGGCTTTTGTGTCGTTACCATGCGCCTATCATGCCCTACGTGAACTACAGATGCATAGGTCCAGCTTGGTGTATTGTTTATAAAAATATAAGTTTATCGTGTGCGTGTGGAATTTAAATTTACGCAAATAAAAAACACGTTTATAATTCTAAAAAATTGCAATACAATCATGCCGTAAAAACACATCGCTTACATAGAATTCGAAAGCTAATTCAGGATATTAAAGTAATTATCATCAAGGATATTTAAGTCATTATCATCAAGTAATTCCGATATTTAATAATAAACACTGTCATATTATACTTACTATACCAGTCTACGAGCACGCTTTTTGAGATAACAATTCACGTTAAACATTTGCCTTGTTCGTTTAGGCTTTGTGCTATTTACATTCTTTTACAGTTTGATCACAATGGTAGTTTCAATATATGTACCTCTATCAACGCAACGCTTAATAAATATGTCTGTCGAACGTCTGATTTCACGTTGTTTAAAACCGACAACAGATAAAACAGTGATGATCACTGATGATGCACAATTTAAAAAAAGTATATACTATATGACATCTTATGAGATCTATCAAATATAGTGTTTCCCAATAATTAAACGAGACGAAGAAACCAATGATCTTACTGTCATTACCCCTTGTACATGTATTTATGATGAATTTGCGAACTGAGTATGTGTAGAAGATTTAAATGCGTGTATTTTTAATTAAAAAGGTCAGTTGGAAGAATTGCTAGGTCGTTACCCAATTTAGTCGTGTGAACACAACGTAATGTAAACACAAACATAAAAAATCTATTACCATAAAATATTTCTTTTTTATATAATACACATTGATATATTATACAGTGATTTAAGTTCATATCTATTTTTAAACTTATGCATTTATCAACGATAATATTGTTGTTTACATCTGAATCTCGTTAATGCAGTACATCTGCCAGTTCGTATTACGTTCATTGCCTAATAATAACAACACTCGCTAGCTAAGTGGTGTTGTTGGCTCCTTATACCTTCTCAAAACCCTACTATTTGTTTTCTCAATGTGGGCCGCATTTATCATATCAAAGACAGTTACCGCAGTCAGATTCTTTAGCCGCAACATAGACGCACCAAATACGCTATCAGAAGTAAGAGACACCAACACAGATTGATTTGAGTGTTTACTTTTCGCACCTCGAAATCACTACCTCGTGACCGCTGTACGATCATGGCTTTTGAAGTGAAATACTGGCCTTTGATCGTTATACTTAGGTGAAAACATTTGGAGGATTTGCGTGGGGGGGATCTAGACTGAACGGTGAAGGCAGTTTACCACTGTCTCTATCTCAGGTGATCTTTAAGTCAGGTTTTAGTGTACTTTAAAAATGCCAAAGTTTAACAATGACGTGTTTAAGTCGATTTAAAAAGAAAATAAACTACGTACGTTGCTGATGTCGAATTGATTATTATAATTATTTGGTCCCTATTCCGTTAAAAGTATGTGTTAAGTGTTGATATCGAGAAAAATAATGTACATCAAATTATTCAATATCATAAAATCTAGCGACCTGATATCGACACATATATTAAGACAATTGTATGCAATTATTTTCTTCATTCATGTAATACTATATTTGGCCGTTATATTTTTTAAGCTGTATTTTTAATATTTGTATTTAATTTATTGATTTTGTAGTATGTTCATATTAATGGAAACAACAAAACAAACAGATTTGCTAGAAAAAAAGGCCAATATCAAAAATGGATTACAGCTAAAACCACTTACCGCTAGGTGTTAAATGTACTTTACATGTTTTGGTGTACATTCATTATAATTTTCCTGAATGTACCGGTCGTTATCGTAACAGAATTTAAAATAGCTTATTGCAGCGTGACGAGAACGTCGTTTCTTAGCGTGTAGCATTCTCTTCCACGTCAAATTAATAAAGACACTATTTTCGGTATCCCAAATTAAATTTGAATCTGTACAAGTTCATAAATGGAATCCAAAAATACATCGCTAAACGGTACCTTGCAGAATCGTTTCAATAAACGTCTGCTATTTTGCACTAAATGCATTAATCCATAAAGTAAGTCCTGTATATTTTATGCATGCAGCAACATTCAACAGCTGACATATAAGGTCTTACTAAGTTTTCATTCTGTTTATTATCATTAATCTTGCTGGGCAAAAAGTGAGGTTGAGCGCTCTATAATCGGTTTAAACCCTCAGTGCTTAGCATTGACCGCTCCAAGGCGGTGATCCCAGCTTTATTCTACTATGTGTATATATTGTTTCGTTTTGTTCCGTACTGTTCCGGTTTGGCAATTGGTTCCTTGCCATAAATAAAGGACCACGAAGGTGTGTATGATAGAAATGCAATACGGCTGCAGCTTCTGGAATTTCACTTCTTTATATAATGAACGAGCAGTTTGTATCGTGTTTAATTTTTTTTGTTAACATTGTTGAGTACTTGTCACATTACGATTTATAAGTGTTATAATATGAATGCATTCATGAAAGAAGAACGATATTTTTGGCATATTGGAATCAAATTAACTAACGCTTCGATTAATATATTAACATAAAGGAAACACGTCCATTAACGTGAAAAAAGAACAAAAAAATAATATATCGTTTTAATGTAAATTTGAACATGGGTAACTCGACAACGGTGTACAACTATTTCAATAAACATATTTTTAATGTCGATAAAACTAGGAACAAGACCATGACTTGTTCGCTCGTATAGACAACCATATAATGAAATCGGATTGTGTATGTAAATCATTTCCTTTGTCCTCGAAAGTTTAATAACCTCCCTTAGCCATAAACAAAATCATTCCAATGAACACAATTTGTAGAATGACGTTAAAGAGCTGTACTTGCATGTGATTATCAGTAAATAATCTATTATTTATTGTGGAACCAATTCATTCATAACTGATGTTACAGAGATGATTTATTACAATTTATATTGCTGCAATACAACTTGACATGCTATATGGATGCGTAGGAAACGAGGTTCACGATCTCGATTCCGTACAAACATTCAAAGGATTGATATCCTACAATGCACGAGAAAGTGTTAGGTTTATTTCCGATTTCAAATATTCTTTACGTTTATAATGAGATTTGAATGTAAATATATAGCAACACAACTGCATTGCCGGTTTGTTGAATGGAATTCACAAATTAGGAAGGCTTATCACAATGTAAAACGTAACACTTTGCTGAACACAAACTTCGGTTCGCAAATGTGGTCGATATGTGCTATTTGGGAATGCGTAGTGGGTCGTTTCTTGTCTAGCGAGGGAGCAGTATAACCTTATTACAGATAACAAAAACTCTGGAAACAAATATAACTATTAATTGTATCCTGCTTCAGATGACAGTTCCTGTTACATTATATGTAACAAAATCATTGAATATGAAAGCTTTGTTTCCCAAACTGGTCATAACACCAGCCAATGAGTACCCAATCACAGACAGGATGTTTGTTACGGCACACCACACTAGTTTTTATTTCAGTGTGCATCCTGAGATCTTGATGGCGTGTAGATATTAGTTAACGAAAATCCAATTGTCAACAAAAGTGTGTCTTGCACATTTAACATTCGCAATCTAGTTATATGGTATAAACATAATATGCCAATATATTTATAATCGTAAGAATGTTGTTTAAATACTTTTTGACATGACTTGTGATTTATAGTACAAACATGTACTAAAATTATGATTTAGACTGTCGGTACTGTACAATGTTGTCACCTTAAACAAAAATGGCGTACGATGGTTTGTTCTAGTTATGTGAATGGGATGTGTGTTCCAACATCTTTACTTTTAAATGTAGTCCTTAAATTTATTAATAGAGTCAAACACATGTTAAGAGCTCGTAAAAAAGCAGGACGCGAGAATGACTTATGACTAATACGCCTTTAAAACACTTATGAGATAAACGTGATCAATTGACTTTTTATTTTGAGTCTGCATCATGGTTTCAATAAATCCCAGACAAACCGGAAAAGACATCAAATATGCAAATATGAACACAATACCCAATCCGAAAGTATGAAATAAAAAAAAAAAACGTTTGTGAATGCCATAACGTCTAATATGATTTGAAAATCGCTAATCCTTGAAACTGATCAATGTCGCATTATAATACAAGTGGTGTTAAAGCATTTTTCTACGTATTTATCCAGCTCACAATACCTGGAATTCTACTCGATATTAATAAAGTGTGAACACCTTGATTGTTTTTTGCAGAAGAAATTCTATGAAACGGAAACGTGTGCATTTATTTGAATAATTGCTTAAACAGAATGCAGTATAATTAGCTTGTGTATTATCAGTGTGCATTATTGTGTGAACAGTCTAAATATTTAACTAAGATGCAACGACTTTTTCGTTTTCATTCCTATTCAACGAACACATTACATGCAAACTAATCACCTGGAACGGTTTGTTGAACTATGTAACCGGAACTTATAACACTGGTAACTGAATGTGCTCAGAGCACTTATAGCACAAGTAATAATGGCATACAATGCATTTCTCTTCTCAGTTCTTTGACAACAACATTACATAAGTTATATACGTGTGAATTATACTGATTGAAACTTATTCTACTTCTTTATGCATACCATGACAAAGTCTATGACGTGCTTTGTATATATATATTCTGACAAATTAGAGACTGTCGTTTCATTGTCAGTTAATCAATGGGGTACTTTAAGTTCTATAATTCGGATGTGAGCATACATACATTGATTTTTTCTTAGTTTCAAGATTGTATTATATAATATGTTACATCCGTTGCAATAAATTACATCGTACTATGCTTAATAAGAGTTTTACGTCTGTTCGCAATTCAAAGATAATGCTACAAAGCACGAACGAATCGGATAAATATGTTGTTTTCCCTGCATTCCACAAGATAAAAGATTAAGCTCTAATTGTTTGAGACAGGGAGATACCAAAAATTTGTGCGATCAGTTTTTGAGTCATTGGGGGATAGGATTAAGACGCTCAAAAACTGTTATCGCTCATGAACACAACATGTCCGACAAACGTCATCGGCAACACGAGTGGTATATTGTGATCCAGAGAGCGTCGCTCAACGATGTTGCCAAGGCAATACGTCAACATATACTGATGAATATACTTCTAGGTACTGACTGTATGTGTGTTTTGTTACACCCATTATTTTAGACTCATATCATCATCAATAGTTAAAGAAGAATTTTATATGGATGTATGTTGTATATAATTATGACACTTATATTTATGTACCCATCAAAAAGCATTACGTGAAATAATGCAATGCTCTGTATATGAATTTCATAATACTTTATAAAAAGCTGTGTATGTATGTAAATAATATTCTCTGTATGTATGTAATATCTTACGGAGTGAATAAAATTTGCACTAGATTTTTTTTTTAAATAATAATTGAAGAAGTGTAAGGTGTATGTCTTTCTTGTGCCAAATCATCCACTTATCTAATAGAGATGATTCTGAAATGACGATGAATGATGTCAAAGTAAAATGTTCTGGTACGAACCATATTTCTCTGGATTTAAGTTGTTGAACGTTAATGTACCAGGTCGTTATTTGTTAACATGTGCTTACGCAATATGTACGTTTGTTTCAGATCTAGATAATACATGGTGAAAACTGACTTAGCACATTCAGATCTGTGACAATAAATTGAACCTTAAAAGTCATTCGATACAGTCATATACATAAGTTGATTAGCTATCACGAAAACGGAAAACATTTACCAATCTCAAAGTAGCGTGATAAAGCAGTCTTAAGCCGAGCAAAATAAACTTATTTGTATTCCATTCTAACACGACACATTAGTATTGTCCTTGTGACAGACTGCATCGAAAAGCAACAACATTATTTCAGATTCAGAATATTGTTAGACTGTTACCTTTCCACTGTCATGGATTTCGCTTACACACCTTTCAACATGCCTCGATTTCAATCCATATTGTACTTCCTGTAGATTTCTGGATGTACGAAATTATTTTCGCTTTTCTACACATACAACTAATACGTACATAAATACCACGATAAATTCACAAAAAAAACTCCGCATTCAAATTGATTAGTATGTCAACAGTGGAATACAACTGCTGATGGAATCTAAGTAATCGACACAATATATTACAAGTTAAAACGGATCGTTTTTCATGATTTTCTCAAAAGTATTGTTATATATTCATTATTTATTTATGCGGAGATATCCTTTCAAATAACGAAGACTAGTAGAACGTATTTCCAAATTGCATTGATAGTACAGTGTTATCTTTCAACATATAAATGATCTCTCTGAACCTATTGGCAATGTAATTACAAAACGTCAATATACACATGTATTTTCCATTGCAATGAAACAAATTCGTTCCTTTGGAGAATTTTTCTAGGGCCTTAAAACCACTGGCAAAACATAAGCCTTCATTTAAAATTGAAGGTTAACGCGAATTATCCCCGTTTGAAAGCACATTATTTTGATCGGGTAACTTAAGCAATAATTACACATTTCCTTTTTGAAGCAGATTGTAGTTTAATTGATGCCAAAATAAATGTTGCCTTTATGATGAAAACATGGTTTTACAGTACTTCGTTAGTATGCATTATTTAAACGATTAAAGTATATTTTGATTGCAACGTTTATTTATCTCAACTACTAGATACAGGTATTAATTTAAAGTTTTAAATAAATAAATTTAGAAACATATGTATCGCAATTTATTTTACGTCTATTATTATGATTACAACTTCTGGATTTGTTCCAGTGAAAATTAATATCCTTAAATACTCAGATTTAAGCTTCTACATCCTTTAACCCAAAAAGTGCGTCAGCACCTTATATAACTGTACTTAACAAACACTCAGGAGCTTGCTCCTAAATTCGTTTCGGAAAATGTTAACATATACCACAATAGCAGATCTGTGGAGCTAAAAAAAATGTGATTACTTTGTAAAACACATCGACATCATAAAACAAACATAATGGCATATGAATGTTTGTGAGACATGACAACTCGGTTTATTAGGCTGCTCAAGTGCGAATCAGTTTGAAATAACTGAATAAGTTTCAAGACATAGAGTTCAATGGCGAGAATGTGACGTGCTTTTAATATCCGATCCTGTATCAGGCGTTTCCTGTAAAGGCCATAAAACAAACCCAAAGGAGTAATTTAGTTCCCACGTCTAACAATCGCTTCTGTTTAACGCTATTTCACGTTATGTGCCTAACAGTGGTTTGCTAATGGCCCTCGTCATGCATTTTTCCATTCTTGTGCAAACGTATTCTTAGATATTAAAACACATGTCTTAAAACACGACTTGCTATAACTGCTATTTTTGAAAAAAAAATATAATTGGAAAGTATAATTTTAGTATTTTTAGTTCATCCTCATACTCACATTAACGAAATAACACTGGCCCTGAACCATGCTGGTTTATTCGAGAATATTGAAATACACCTAACATGCCCAATTTATCTACGTCGTTTTATTCAAATTACATTATTTGATGTTTAAGTGTTGGGTTGAGCCATTTTCTATTGTTAAATTTTGATACGAATACAAAAAGTGCCAACATTGTAGGATAAACAGAATACAAGGTTTATGTTGAATATTTATTAATTCCTTTACTCGGAACGAAAACTGGAACCACTCGCCAAGGATAGCTTAACCAATTTTAAGATAATTGATATTTAACTTCTTTAATGAACATAATTTGAACAGGTATATACTCAAAAGTTTTCATATTGATCGTTTCACAGCGGCACACACGGCTTTAATCAATTTCATGGCTAATGTTGAGTTGTATATATTGTTCTGTGAATTGCATGGCTGATCAGTTACTTGCGTTAAATAATATACTAGGTGATTGTTACAAGAATGCGACTGCTGGGTATGTTCCCGGAGCTTCACGTTTCACACATTTTTAAGAAAATGCGTGTTTTAAAGTAAGCAATAATGTATGCATAGAAATTTCTTCCGTGAGGCAAAAATGCAATTCAACTTCCTCTTTGGGAATGATATATGTGCGCAGTCTTGACAATATACATAAGAGCTTCGAATGATATGGTAGAAAACCGTATATTGGTAACGAATCCAATATGAGCGTACAATTGCATTCTGGAGATATTGGTCGATTGCGACTTGTATAATGTTGACGTATTATTCAAACTAGTTTAGTTTCGGAGTCTTATGAGATATAGAGCTATCGTGTGAAATGACGCTATCAATAATCATTAACTTCTGCAAACAGTAAAATACGATGCTTTATCTTTGAAATTCTGTAATCAAATATGCTTGTATGCTTCATTATCTGCACCGTCAATCGTTTAATTGTGTCATTATTGCATTTTGTAAATTGCGTATAATCTGCATCTGGCGATTTGAAAATGTTAATAGTAGCTAACTAAAGTTAAAAAACAACGACCTCTCGGTAACGTTCAAGAATATTGAAAAACAATTCTCGCATTACAACATTTAAATCATGAGACATTAAAGCAAATATTCCACATATAAAACCTGTGTGATACCGTCAAAATATTAACAACTTCTAAAGATAAACCGTGACATTAAACTAAATGTTTCATACTTTTTATGCGGATGAAAAAAGTATTTGTATGGCTAAGCAAGAACAAATCAGTATTGTTTATAAAGCTGCGAGTAGAAGTGCTTTTATTGACGTGAACATTACGTTGTTTTAATTTCCGATTCGGTATCCGGCGTTTCCTGTTAAGGTCATAAAACAAAAGCCTGAAGTGTTATAATGTTAACGCAATGTACTGAAAATTCGAAATGTATTATTTGATTATGAGTGTTTGTCATACATGTATGGCCACCGTGGTGTTTGTTATTCTAGAGTGAACTATTGTTTGTTCATATGCTCATAATTGGAAAAACAACGTTCAAAACGAACGTTTTAAAAAAATATATTCTGGATGAATACACGTTAACAGCGTTTATCTCAAATCAATATCATTTGTATGTTATTGTTTATTTTTTTAAATCTTCGTTATGTTGGGAAACAAAGCGATCATAATATACCAAATTTCCTGCTGTCAATGCCTGGTCATACTTACTTCGGTATATTGTAATTGATAAGTATTTAGAAACATATTCTATCAAATTATCGCCCAACAATACATATATAACGCAAATAAAGGGTAACCGTGTTTTTTCAAATTACTCTATCGGTCCAATGATTTTTTACATTCTAGGGCAAATGTAAGTAACTAAATTAACACGTTTCTCAGAAAAGTTGACAATAACTGTACATCAGGAAAAGTGTGTACAATGCGTGAAAATAAATTGATTGAATTATGTACGAAATGGTTTTGAATGACTGAAGCAGAGACGATAACAATGGTGAAAATTTAACCGAATGTTTGTATAAAGTATGGTATTGTTCATTCATAAAACGCATCAATCCTGATGTGTACAAGCACACGTCCATTTTCATTTATACGTGGAACACTTATTTATGCATCTGAAGGTCATTGTGCTTGTACTATTTAGAACAAGTCTTATTCTCAGATTCTCAATAATCGTAAACCATGAATGTATTTTTATGTATAATAGTGGTAAACTCATTAACGGCAAAACACGTAAAGTGATCTTGCCATATTATTTTAGGAGAAATGAAAATTCCGTCTTATATGGGTTCAATGGAACAAACCAGAGCTGTTTAAAATATATAACACAAGTCTGCAAGGATATTGATTACAAGGTGAATGTGAAATGCGATTTTTATTTGCGATTTGGTATATTGGGTTTGCTAAGGTTGAAACAATGTCCTGATGTTTTCGAACAGTAATAATGTTTCTTCAAAAGTACACACTTTATTTGCAACTATATGCAACATTTCAATCATAAGGAATTATATTAGTTTTACTGGTTATTATAGTAGTATTAGTAATAATAGTAGTATTAGAAGTAGTAGTAGTAGTAGCAGTATTAGTATTAGTAGTAGTAGTAATTGTAGTAGTAGTATAAGTAGTAGTAGTAGTAGTAGTAGTAGTAGTAGTAGTAGTAGTAGTAGTAGTAGTGGTAGTTGTAGTAAAAGAAGTAGATGTAGTTGAAGTAGCTATAGTTCTATTTAATTATCTTTCAAAGGTTGTTGTATTAAACAAACCGACACAAAATGGTTTGGCGGTCGGCAATTTTAGCGAAATGCCGTGATTTTATCATTGTTGATTATAAATGATAAAAACTTGCGTGTGTGTGGTTGTGTCGTTGAACTCTGTAAACCTTAATCCTGAATGAATGCTACTTGCAAAGCTTTGTGTAATGAAACATTGCCTTAATCAGGTACGCAATAAAATCATAAAAAATCGATGTATTACTCAATATTGCGTTCACGTTGTAAAGATTAATTGAATACTAAAATCATGTTTATGGCATTTGTTTATCAATACATTATTTTACAATGTTATTACCTATTATTAATTTAAAATAAATGCTTGCATACTCATACCTACGGGTGTTCACGATGTGCAAAATGAAGATATGTAAAACACTCATGCGTCCTTAACAACAAAAATCCGTGTAACCGCACCCTTTGTTATCGATTAATATATATATATTGCAATGCTGAACATATATATTGCAATGCTGTTCAACAAACCGACCAAACACTTGCGACAAGTACCGGCTGATAACCTCTCCATGTTCGCTGTATGATCATAGACCGATGCTATTTCACGAAAAAATTAATCTATTATAATGGTAAAATATTCTTTTGATAAACCTTTGTTAACTTAAAGTTCAATTCTTATTTACTGTATCATTGTGCATGTCTAAGCTTGAACTCTTTTACAAAGTGTATCTTGCTTATCACAAACATTACAATTGTTATATGCAGAGATTATTCATAAGATGTCTGTAATAAAAGTTTATTTGTGAAGTTCAATAATTGAAAAGCCTCAAAATGTTAACTTAATTCCTTGTTATCTTTAGGCGTACAACAAATCGTAATTTAGTTGTAGATTGTTTTCACTATACTACGGATTAAGCACATGTTTTAGTTCTCGCATTATAGAAATAAAGATATACACCATGTAAACATTATATTTAAACTTCGAGCATTGAGGATCTGAAGATAAAAGGCTGATTTCATGGTATACGAGATATATTGATGAGTTTGATGAGTCGATATCGTCAACCGTAATTACACATCATTCTTAGATTAAAGAATAAAGCATATATATATACTATTTTATATATTAAGTATACAATTGGGTTTTGAATAATAGCCAGGTTATACCGGCACCGTATATAAGATGATTATTGTGTGCAAGTTTGTGTATTGCCAATGTCCTAGAGATCATGTGGTTAAGTCGTTTGAATAACATTTCGTGTGTGTCTGTATCGACACACATTCCATCATTTGTCGACAATAATTATACATCGCGAAATATTTGCTTATAATATACTCATGCAGTATATGTTAAATTAATGGTGAAATGGAAACAAAAATATGGTCCCATGTACTTTTCTCATAGCGATCTAACAACAGACGTAGCGACGTACTGTTTTATACATTGTAATTAAATCACATCATATGTTTTGCTCTCGGTTGGAAAAAAAACGAAACATTTTTCTAAAGCGCAAACAATACATTGACGTTTGACATTGATGAACCTAGATAACATGTCAAACGATAAACGATGGCATAATTTACTCAAGATACGTTTGGTTGACAACACCCTACATAAATACTCGAAATTGTTGCTTAAGTAGCAGCCTCGATGGTGATGAAACGACAAATAACCGCAAACTGTTATTGATGTACGGTAGTATAATATGCAAATTAGAGACTGTCTGATTACATTCGCTAGCATCTATGCAAATTAACACATAATTTATTTTTTTGAAAGTAAACAACAAACAAGAACATTTAAACGCACATAATTTAACAAAATATACGATTGAAGTGAGAAAACGATACATAAAATTACAATTTCTGCACTACAAATACATTTACAATATATTTGTCATAACGCATTCGACAAGTACAAGTACGTCAACGTACCAGCAATTGGCTATGTTTCAAAGCGAACGTGTAGTATGAAAAATTGAAACAATAAAACAGCTATCCACGTGTGAATACAAAGTGGGTGGGGAACACGACTGCTACGAGATTTCGAGGTGCTAAAACCTGAGTAAGCTGCTTTTGTGCAGGATTCAGAGAGGCTGCCAGCTATTTATGAGACGAAGATGTTAAAATGAAGATGTTTTGGTTTTGCATGGTGTTTTTGGGACATGCTGGATGGAATGATGGAGTCTTTCATGATTGAAATTCGAGTGCCTGATAAAATATTAAAAAATATGTCTGTGTTTGGAGAGATATGTTGCTGAAGTTAATGATGGATATTTACGTTATTGTGACCACTGATCTGCATACTATCAATGGGACAGCATCTCAGTAAGTAACAAATTGTACACTTCGAAATGATAAAAAGACATATGAATCTTTCGTTCAGTCGCCTATTTGTCGCGTTTGCGCCTCTGATGAGTTGCTGTAGAGTTTTGATGGGTTTGAAGGAATCCAAATAAACTACCAGCGCATCGATTCGACACATAAGGTATTTGTCCCAATTTTGTATTTGGCGTTGTTTTTTCAATCATCAGCCAAAACTTCAAATTGGTCGTGTTACCGTTGGTATTTTATTATTGCTCGTTAGCGTGGAAGAAAGAAGCAAATACACGGTTACACGTTATTTTATTACATATTGCTAAATTAATTCCCCAAAACGGATATTACACATGTTAATATAAAGACAAATAAATAAAATATTTGTTATTTCTTCTTCATCTTGTATTGTTCTGCAGAAGACGTATAGCTCAATACAGCCTGTTTCTGACAGTGCAACAATTACACAAAATGGTCGAGCTCTTTTGAATTGAATCTCCCCAACGGTACAATGGCGTCTTTCCTATGATTGTAAATACGTCATTGTCACGTGTGTACTCTCCTCAGTATATGGCGTAAACGAAAGTAATCCTTTTTACAAGAAGATGGACACATAATTTAAATGAGGAGTTTACATGCATTCTGACCATTTGTTGAATTATTATTCAGCTGCGTTGTAAGACTCAAAACAATATCTAACAAGAAGCACCACACTTCGATTCCAGAATTCAGTGCAAACGTATTCGTATTTGAAAAAACATACAAAGAGTTGTGGTATATTCCAGCATAGTTGAGTAATAGTAACGATTTTTATATGTAATTGCTCTATTAACAGCTTTTAAGTTTAAACACAGTTCACTTACATAATTATGTCGATTTTTCTTGAAGAGAAGAGATGAATAACCCTTCATAAGCCGGTTTCTAGAATTCTGTGATGCTTTTGGACAACTGTAAAATTCGCATACATTTTTACCGGTACTTTTCAATCGGCAAACATTAAAACAGTTACATATACACGTCCGTCTAAATTATACATCACGTATTAATCTCAGACGAAAGGTTCCTCATNCAAAAAAAAAATAATAAATAAATAAATAAATATTGTTTTTTTCTTTTTTTTCTCTTTTTTTCAAAGATAATGTAATAAATGACCACACCACCACAATTTGGCTAAAATTGCCATAACTTCTTTATTTATGATCAGATTTAATTCATATTTTGACAAATAGATGAGCGGTCTGCACCCGATTGGCAGTGCTCTTGTTGGTATGTGAGTCTACCTGCATGAATTACGGATCAAGTTTTAGTTTTGTTCCGGTCCATTGATTTTTGGTGAAGTTATGGGTAGGGCTTTTTACTCTAAAATAACACTTTAACAGATTTGTTTGCTCACGCTTGCAGATATTTTACCGATTATTTGTGTGTGAGTCTACCTCAATGACTTTCAGATCAAGGTTGAGTTCTTTAACGTATGTGGAGTTTCTAGACAAACGTGGAATGATGGGGCATCTATGCCCTATGGACACATATCTTGTTTTGCCATAATTAAAACTTGATCATGTGAAGTAACAAACTAAATCTCTAGGTCAAATCATTTTCATTGTACTTTGAACTCAGATGAGTGATTTAAAGTCACCATGGCTCCCTTTTTATGATTCTTCTTTCAGATGGGGGTTATTTGCTTTTCTTTCAGATTATGTGTTGCACATAACTCAGAAAGTAAAAGAGCATTTGATTAAACTTTAAGAATTTAATTATGTGAACTGATGACCCTGGGTATAGTTATAATATAGGGTGTTGTGACTCAACGGCTGTCTTTTGGATATGAATCTTAATTAGCAGCTTTGTATTATTTATAATAAATATAGTATAGTATAAAAATATGGGGGACATATTGTTTTTGCCCTGTCTGTTTGTTGGTTTGTTTGTTTGTTGGNTGAAAGCTAAATTTAAATAATAACGGTTGATACGGTGTAATTGTGAACGGATTATAAATGGGTCAGCTGTATTTGTACCAGGCTACCAGCAGATTTAATAGTGGTTTTCTCCAAAAGGTCGCTTTACCGGGATACATATATTGCATCGGTCCAGTCACTTGAACAATGATTTTTAGTACTTTTTGTATTATTTCATTTGATATATATTATATATATACACAAACACAATATATATTCATATTGTATGTGATTGGGTATTTATAATTACATTTTGAGGCTGTATCACTATGTTGTGTATCTATAGATATAATGGGATAATAACGGAACTCCTATTGTATACATTGTCAGGCTGATTGTTTAGTACTATGTTTTTCGAGTTAAAGCTCAATCGCTTGAGAAAGGTAGAAGAAGATCGCTCCACAAACTTAGAACAGGGTATGCTTCTGCAACAAAATGGCTTAGTTCAAGCGCACACAAATCAGGAATGTTTAGATCACTGGGTACGGAAATCTTGTCATAAACATTGAACTTAATGACGATAACAAAGAGTTTTGTTTTCGTTCAAAATGGGAACAGAAGGTTTCAAATATAAATAATTATACTAAATTAATATGTCTCAACATTTAGTTAATCTCTCATCAATATCTACCAGTTCAACTTCAGTAAATGTTAAATTGAACCAACTTTTATTCTCTATGTTTATGTATTTGCTTGAAAAAATAAAATAAAAATAACAGACACTTATTTCCAAATTTAGTCAAAACAACGCGATTTTCCCTTGTCCAACGGAACCCGGCCCCATTCCCAAAATGGTGAAATAAAAACACGGTAACAAATTTCAAGTTTCATTTCAATCGCTGTAAACATGTAGAAGTAGTTCGCTTGACAAACTTAGAACAAGTTTTGCTTCCGCATTCAAAATGGCTCAAGGGCAAATAACACATGGAAGTATTAATCACTTCGCATACAAAATGTGCATTGTACATCTACAATTCATGGTTCACGTCTTAAATCAAAAGCTTGAGAAATAAACACGTAGTTCGCTCCACATACGTATACATTTGTATAAGGACGAATCAAAGAGGCAACCAACCAACTAGCTAAAGAAACTTCAGCGAACAGTTTTTATAGTATTGACAGACCTGTACGCTGAAGCGAACCTAGCTAAAGAAACTTCAGCGAACAGTTTTTATAGTATTTACAGACCTGTACCCTGAAGCGAACCCCATATCGACAGTCAACCAGAGTCGCAACATCTACATCTACATGGTTTCATCAAATTGTCATGGCTTGACATTTCTTTGACGGTGCCTAAGACAAGACTATATTAAAGTAAAGAGTAAACCTACAATAGTAAAGGTAGAAAAAAGCAAGATAAAAGTAAGAAAGTGTAGTAGTGACCCCAGTTACTTTGCACACCCATCAGGGCAAGACCAAATTAGCTTCCGTGACGGTACCAGGCACAATGCCCCGCCAACATAGCTCTAGTCCGTCATTTGAATGCTTAATTCGTAACTGGGAGGGTGTCCCCTTAGAAGGTTAGGCTGGATAGCCCACTTTTGAAGGATGCCAGAGAGGGGGCCTCAGCAACGGAAGCTGGTAGATCGTTCCAAAGTGGTATGCTACGTGGGAAAAAGCTGTACTTGAATGTATCAGATGTAGGAGTGACTGGTAAGAAGCCAGTTCCGTGCGGGTGTCTAGGCATCTTCTTTCGTGGTGTCAGGTACTTGTTGGCATCAATATCAGCCAGCTTGTTAACTATGCGGTAGAGCATTGTCAGTTGATGTTTTGTGCGGCGTTTTTCGAGTGTTTCCGAGTTAAGCTCTTCCAGCATAGTATCAACACTGCTTGTATTATGGAATCTGTTGGTAATAACTCGCGCTGCACGACGTTGTACCATCTCAGGCTGTTACATGAGAGTTCCATAGTGTGGACTCCATACTGTGCAGCAGTACTCTACGTTGGAGCGAACAAGTGCGATGTAAGCATTTGTCTTGGTTTGTTGAGAGGTGTTTCGGAGATTCCGCCGCAGGAAACCGAGCATGTTTTTTGCTTTCTTGGTTACTCGGTCATAGTGATGCCTCCAAGACAATTCTGAGTCAAGATCCACACCTAGGTATTTAGTTGTTTTGTCGATGGATAGCTTGATGCCTTTCAGTATATATTCAGACTGTATAAGGTTGGATGTAGCCGTTGTTACTCGAAGAACACTGCACTTCTGTGGGTGGAAGTCCATACCCCAGGTGGCTTCCCATCTGGCTAGTACATCCAGGTCCGCTTGGAGAAGCTGACGATCAAGATCAGTTTTGATCTGGCTGTATAGAATGCAGTCGGCGGCGAAAAGGCGAACTCTTGACAGCAGCCCCTCAGGTAGGTCATTGATGAAGATTAGGAACAATAGAGGTCCTAATACCGAACCCTGAGGGACACCACTGACTACTGGGACCTCTTCTGAATGTTGCCCATTGACCACAACTCTCTGCGTTCTGTCGTGTAAGAAGGACAATATCCAAGCTAAGGTGTTTCCTCTTATTCCAAAATGGTTTACTTTCTTGAGTAGACGCTGGTGTGGCACGCGGTCAAACGCCTTGCTAAAGTCGAGTATGATCAGGTCTATTTGAATCCGCTTGTCAAGTGATTCTGCAAGCTCGTGGGTGAGGGTTAGAGGTTGCGTCNAATTAAAATGTCTGACTAAACTGAAAATGACTGACTAATATTTGGTTGCTGTCAGAAACAATCTCTGAAAAAAAGATAATTTAACAAAATAAAAACTACTTTTCATAGCGTGGATTACTGACAGATTGACCAGCTTTCTGACAATTGTCCACCTTTTTTGATATTAGAAAATTTGTCTGAAAGACTCTTTGAAGGTTCTGAATCGATTGGATTCGGACATTCTATATTAGAAACATGTCTATGTGGTTAATAGGTTAATATTGCTTTATATTCATTAACCTGTCCTGGTAAGATACTGACATCTTTGCCATGATTCTATTTCTCAATACTTCTTTTACAGAGAAAAAACTGAGATTTTTCAGAAAATATAAGGGCTAACCACTTAGGGGTCACTTGTGAATTGGTATTGCTTATTTCCTTCTCAGTTTTTGAGCAGGTTAACATTCTAAGCGTTCTGAAAAAGCGCATCTTCATAGCACCAGGTCTCTTATTATGCTCCCCATATATATATATATATATATATATATATGCCCTTAGGGTTAAATCTTGCCCCGTCCTGAAGCTTTTTTGTTTCAATGATATGTATATAGTTAAAATATAAAAAAAAAAATCTTCTCTGAAACCATAAGGCATGGCATGGGCATGGAACATCAAATTGTTGTTCAGTACCAAGGTTGTTAAAAACATGTTAATGGGGGTAAAACTGTCCCCGCCCTGGGGTTAACCTGTTTTCTTGATATGAATATAGTGAAAACAAATCTCTCGAACCAAAAGGCTCAGGGTTTTGGTATGTGGCATGAATCATGGCTTGTTTGTCCTCTACTAAGTTTGTACAAATCATGCCCCTAGGGTCCACATTGGCCCCGCCTTGTGGTTACTTGTTTCCATTATATGTATATAGTGAAAACTTTCAAATATACTCTTAAAAGTTAAACCGCAAGGCACATACATATGTTTGGTATTTGGCCAGTAACTTCATTTTCAGGTCCTCTACAAAGTTTGTTCAAATAATCCCCGTGTGGTAGATATTGGTCGCATGTTGTTGTAAACATCAGGGTTTTTGTTTTTAAGTTTCCTTATATGACTATATAAAACATAGTGAAACATAGTGAACACTGTGGTATAGTTTACATATAACGCTTAATCAAAAAGCATCAATTTCAAATTGTTTATAATAATGCCCATGCTAGAATCACGCAAGGAGGACCAGTGTATTTATATATACAACCTATAAGTATAGGTATTAAACAATTATTATATAATAAATTGCATTTTAATTAGGATAACATGACAACTATGATTTGCTTCAATTTGTTAGAGGTGTTTGTAAGACCATGTTCGTGTTCCCACAGTCAGTAAGCGATGTATTTTTGTTGAACTATTACACATGTTTTGGTAGTTGATTAATGTTTGTGTTCATTTAATGTTAAAAATTGTTTGTTCCTAAAATGACACATGTTTTTAAAGCTGAATAAAAGCTTATTAAAACCGTTTTATTATTTTCTCTATTGTTTAGCTCATTGAGCACAACAGGCTCATTGGTGGGCTTTTGTAATCGCCTTTTGTCCATCAGCTACTTTTCTTGGTCAACATTTGCATTTTGAACACTGAACAAACATGTATTTCACAATCTTCATTAAAATTTGACAAAACATGTGTCCGAATCATCTCGGATAAATTGTAAAGATGGATGGCTTCAAAGACTATTTCCAATTTAAGAAAAAGCTTGTGAACACTCTTAGAGAACAGATGTATTGCCCAATCTTCTTAAAACTTTATTATATGATATTTATTGGAATCATTTCTCGGCTGTGTTCGAATTTGTGTCATGTGGGATCAAAAAAAAAGTTTGTAAGACATGAAGAAAAACAGCTGATGAACGCTCTAGATGCTACATTTATTGCACATTTTCATTAAACTCAGTTAAAACACGAGTCCCAATCATAACAAAGCCGCGTTTGAAACGTGCGTAGAACCGTTTAGTTTTGGGGGTAATTTCGAGTATCGCGACGTATTGGTTCGTTCCCTGGAATCACACATAAGTTGTGTGGTGATTGGTCATTAAATCCTTTCTACGTCCAAACTCTACCTTAGTACTGATAAACCAACTAGTCCAAGAAAAGTGTGAGTTGGTTTTCTGACCGCCATGATTTTAATAAAATACTGTTGAAGCCGGCGGAAAAAAAATAAACAATAAACAAACATAAGTTTTTTTGGCTCTCAGGTGATGTATTTTTGTGCTAGCTCTCACTCAAATCGTCATGCTGATTATCATGGCATACTAGTTTACAAAAAGTTAACAAGTTTCCATATGCCAAAGAAGCATTATCCAGATACCAATCCATTACACGAAATTTTACAGGTCCAGCAAATAAAAGTAAAAAAAAATTCAGATGTTTTCATGGCCATCAAGTCAGTATTCTGGGCTTTTAACTTGACCTCGTACAATTTGACTGGCTTTATGCGAGATCTAACATACTTCAGGGACATATAGTTTGTATAGGTCCCTAACTATACTTTGTATAGTTCCCTGCATACTTTAATGGAGACTTGATATTTAGTTTTGTCAGAAATTTGTAAGATTTCTTTTTTGTTACAAGGAGTGTTTCCTTCTTTAACCGAGGTCGAGGCCGAATATAGACCATTCCCTTCCACTTAAGAGAATGTCTTTACAATGAAGCAATTTTGTAATTAAGCATCAGAAAGTATCTTCCTCTTTTTCAGTTCTGTTGATTATTTATAATACCCCAAAATAACAAATTAACCATGAAAAGTATACATCTTCCCATTCCCCAGTTTTCTCAATACACAAAGTAGAAAGCTATAGCCGTTCTCCAAATCAAGAAAATAGCTCCATCAAACTAGAAGATTTGGGACACCCACGTCAACAAAATAGTAAAGCAAGCAATTTGTACTCTAGAATTTATACGAAAAAAACTCAATATGAAGAAGTGAAACTCCAGAAGCTGCAGCAGTATTGCAGTTTTATCATACACACCTCTAACCAGTTTTATCAAACACTGTCCAATCACCTGCAGAAAAACAGCGAACACAGCTCTAGTCAGATCGACACTTAAGTAAAGCTTTGTAGTATGGGACTCACATCTAGCCAAGCATATTGACAAAATCGAGACACTCGGCTTAATTTATCATAGGGTATTACCGTTGACGGAATAAAGGCTGTGTTTCGTCCATGCTGCATACACTGGAACTGCAAAGCCTACAGGACAGACTAAAGATAAACTGACTTATCTTTCTGTACAAAGTAGTCGGGGGAAGGGGCAAGCCTTACCTTGTCATGACATATTAACACCAGAAAGAAATAAACGAAACGTTAAACCTAAATCATTTAATGACTTCAAAGCTTCAAATATTCTAGTCAACCAAGTGACTAATAATACAGTGTTTTAAAACTTCCTCGTGTTGAAATGATCAATTTAAAAACTCGCCTTTTCCTAGAACTGTTTTAGGATGGAACAAACTTAGTGACAGTGTTGTATGCGCGGCCACCGTCAATGGTTTCAGAACTGCGCTGAATAATCCACTGTTTGATTAATCTCTCGTCCGTTGCGACCTATGCCCTACAAGGCCATGCAACGTATCGATTCAGATTCAGAAGATAATTTGTGTGACTAACATATTCGAAGTAATGACCTTTATGATGTTTTCCTTATAATTTTATTAATATTAATTTCTTTCAGTTTTCATCCGATTTTCGCCAAACATTATATTGTTTTTGGCGTTATGTTGTTGACATAGTTTGACCAATGTTATCAGCTGCATTTCTGTTGATGCTTTTTTAGATGAGTCTTATTATGCGATACCATAGCAAAATCCGACTGGACTGATTCAATAAGTTTTGGAAGTGGTCACCATACCGGATAGGTAGGGTTTCCTCCGGGTATTGCAGCTATAATTCAACATTCTCAACTTTCGTGAGTCTATTAAATTAATTACGAAGGAGTGCTGGGACACGCTCCTGGTTCTCACATAATATAGCCTCAGGCGCGGAAAAACCTCAAAAACTTGAAATACACACACTTGACTTATTTTCGCATTCAGAGCATCACACTAGCATAATGTTCTATATGTATACATGTATATGCTTTGACCTCCACATTGAATTCATGTTATTCGGTGTATTTAAAGGGACTGTTTAATAGCTTGGCAGAATGACAATTTTAAATCAAACTGTCCGATTAAACAAAGAATTAAAGATTATATTAAAACTATTATATTTTTGACTAGGAAAAACACAAATGTTTATCAAAGTACTGACAGTACTGGTGTGACGATGCTTTTGAAGAGGATGAATATAAAAGCATCCATTTAAGTTAGGCTAGTCCAACTTGTCTAACAAAGGCTAGTCCAACTTGTCTGATACAGGCTAGTCAAACTTGTCTCACACAGGCTAGTCCAATTTGTCCGACACAGGCTAGTCCAACCTGACTGACTCAGGCTAGTCCAACTTGTCTGACACTGGCTAGTCTAACTTGTCTGACAAAGGCTAGTCCAACTTGTCTGATACAGGCAAGTCCAACTTGTCTGACACAGGCTAGTCCAACTTGTCTGACACAGGCTAGTCCAACTTGTCTGACACAGGCTTGTCCAACTTGTTTGACACAGGCTAGTCCAACTTGTCTGACACAGGCTATTCTAACTTGTCTGACACAGGCTAGTCTTACTTGTCTGACACAGGCTAGTCCAACGTGTCAGCGTGGGGATAACTACATTTGGGGTTTTCCCAGCGTCACAGCGTTTGAAGTGCCACCGGGCAGTTTCGTGTCTGGTTCCTGTCCCGAACCTCTCGATAAATAAGAGGACGGGAACCAAGCTGCCTTTACCTTTATCAATGGTTATCAGCGAGGTACGCCGATTGAGAAAAATTACCTAACTCAATCGGACTGGCTCGGTCTTTTAGGTAGGTCGCCACTGTGAAGAATGTTTTCATGGTATGATAACTCAGACGAGTTGCTGAAGCAGCATCGTCAAAAATGCTTTTCATGTATTAATAATAATTATCGAAATCGGAAAATATTATAAAGCATTTTTAATGCTTTTCATCGATAATTTAGGAAACACCTGTATTACAGTCAGACATAGCGTTTCAACAACCATTCAAATTCAAAAGCCTGCATGCTGTAGTGGTATCATGTTCTCAATGAGACCTCTTACATAAGAACAATCAAGATTTTGAATACGTAAATTGAAGTATATATAACGTCGTAAACGATTTACGAACACGTAATGACCTCCATATGTTTGCAAGCGTCTTAAAAGATCCAACACATAAGCCTGGAACAATTGAATTTCCATCACGGACTAATCAAACCTATGGCACTCTCCTTCCAATAACCATGACGACCACAATATAAATACAAATGTATGTGTTGTAGGCTCCAGCGTGTGGATACATACAGGCAATAGGCAGTGCGCACGAAATGCATGGCTTCAGTATGGTATCTAATACAAATGGCGTTGCTCAAGCAATTTCAAATTCAGCTCAAATTTTCTTAAAGTTTCTGCTTGTATATGGTAGCTCATAAAAAAGGCAATTGTCGGCAGTGTTCTTCGAGCAAAGCTGCCAACTCCTTTCACGCAAACTAGTTCCAATTGTCGAGCATCGTCCTATAGCTGCGATATATTGGCATGTTTAAACCCTACAGAAAAAAAAACATCCATAACGCTTAAGAATACTACAGTTGTACCATCTGCAAAATGAACACTAAAAAAAACTATTGTTTTTAGCTCACCTGAGCACAAACTGCTCATGGTGAGCTATTGTGATCGCCTTTTGTCCGTCGTGCGTCGTCCGTCGTCAACATTTACCTTGTGAACACTCTAGAGGCCACATTAATTGGTCAATCTTCATGAAACTTGGTCAGAACATGTGTCCCGATGATATCTTGGACGAGTTCGAAAATATTCCAAAGTTTTCCTTATATGGCTATATTTAAAGCTTGTTAACACTCTAGGAGTCATATGTATTGTCCAATCTTCATTAAACTTGGTCAGAACATTTGTCCCCATGAAATCTTGGCTGAGTTTCAAAATGGGTACTATCCGCTGAAAAACATGGCCGCCAGGGGCGGGGCAGTTTTCCTAATATGGCTATAGTAAAACATTGTTAACACTCTAGAAGTCATATTTTTAATCCAATCTTCATGAAACTTCATCATAACATTTTTTTCTAAATATAGCTCGGCTGAGTTTGAAAATGGTTCCGGTCCGTAAAAAAACATGGTCGCCATGGGCGGGGCAGTTTTCCTTATATGGCAATAGTAGCTATAGTAAAACCTTTTTAACACTGTAGAAGTCACAATTTTAGACCAATCTTCATGAAACTTAGTAGGAACATTTGTTGTAAGGATATCTTGGCTAAGTTCGAAAATTGTTGCGGTCCGATGAAAAACATGGTCACCAGGGGCGGGGCAGTTTTCCTTATATGGATATATAAATAGCAATAGTAAAACATTGTTAACACTGTAGAAGTCACAATTCAATCCAATCTTCATGAAACTTGGTGGGAACATTGTTCTAATGATATCTTGGCTGAATTTGAAAATTGTTGAGGTCTGTTGAAAAACATGGCCACCAGGGGGCGGGTCAGTTTCCCTTATATGGCTATATTAAAATCTTGTTAACACTCAAGTTTAACGTAAATACTATCAGGTGAGCGACCAGGGCCACCATTGCCCTCTTGTTTAAAATAATGGTGCCTTGTGCAACACTCAAGTGTATCTTAAATATACTGCACACATTTGTTTTGTTTGAAATGAACTAAGTAAGACGTGCATGCGGCAATCTTATCTTATAAGGACACTGCATAAACAGTTTCATTAAATTTCAATAATTATTTCCTGAAATCTTGCTTTGAAACGAAAAAATCATTAGAAAATGTGACATTATTAATTAAATGGCAATACCTCACTGAAAAATCATTGGAGCGAAATAGGGATGTTACAAATAACGAAACGTAGTTTGTAGAATTACAACGCACCGACAAGCTTCAGCTACATGCGTACAGCTCCCCTTTCGAGGAGCATAAACATATTCAAAATTCATAAGTTTATCTCGACCGTAAAAACTGGTTGTACATTCAATTCGTTCGTTTTAAAAATAAATTTCAAAACTTTTGTGAAACATTTCAATTAGTTTTATGTCAAATTAGCACGAACTGCGTATCTTCTGAATGTGTTTTTCACGATTCCACTTGCTCGGAGCACTAGTATGCTGTTGCGAAACCTTCTTTATGTATTACGGAATACCGTTAGTGCCATCGTGGTTACACATTAAAATCCAGAGGGCGAGAATGCGAGAACACGAGAATACGATGAAGAGAGTGCGAGACTATGATGACGAGAGTGCTAGAACGCGATGGCGAGAATGCGAGAGTGCGAGAATGCGATGACAACAGGGCGACAACGCGATAGTACGATGGCGACAATGCGATAGTACGATGGCGACAATGCGATAGTCATATCGTACTGTCGCCATCGTATTGTCGTACTCTCGTCATCGCGTTCTCGCACTCTCGTCATCGTATTTCTCGCACTCTCGTAATCGTATTCTCGCACTCTCGTCATCGTACTCTCGCGTTCTCGCTGTCGTGAAGATCACGAGTTTGTTGTTGTCCGGGGATCGTTTGTTATGTTAGACTACTCCGGTGTTATTGTTATATAATCTTGCCGGAGGTTAGGTTGTGTTTCCGGAGTATATATGTTATATAAACGGAGTTGTTTCCCGCCTAGAATCATGTTCATGTAATTTGCATGCTTTTCTTGAGTATTTGATGTATAAATACGAGGGTTTATGTTGTTTAGGATTAGATAGGATTTGACAGTTTTTAGGAATGGTTAGAATAGATTTATGTATTAAGACTATATAACATCACAATATTATATTACATGGACATAATTACTATGAGTGTGCTAAATAAAGTAAATATTAAAACTAGAAAGTGTTGTGCTTTGTTGGATTAAAAATAAAATATTCGATGTGGCAATTAAATTCCTAAAGTGCAATAAACGGTTGCACCTAAACAAAAGTTCGCCACACTCGCCATCGCGTTCTCGCACTCTCGTCATCGTATTCTCGCACTCTCGTCATCGAATTCTCGTCTTCGTACTCTCGCGTTCTCGCATTCTCGCCATCGCATTCTCGCACTCTCGTCATCGTATTCTCGCACTCTCGTCATCGTATTCTCGCACTCTCGTCATCGTACACTCGCGTTCTCGCATTCTCGCCATCGCGTTCTCGCA